>WOGR01005752.1:0-13566 GCA_015342045.1 Leptinotarsa lineolata | reverse complement strand
GTGAATTTTGTGAAGTTTTGAATGACAGATTTAGCGACCGACCAGAAGGATCGACTAGTGTTGGCCTAGTGTCCTGGGTAGTCTATTTCCATATTTCCGAGTCACTTGTGAGGATTATTGGTATTCGCAGTCCCGTCACCCATTGTAATGCAGTAGAATCAAAGGAACCAAAAAGGTACCTTCGAGAAAATCCCATAATATACATTCCAAGCATAATAGAATAATTTTGCGAATTTGTTAGATTTTTACTGCGAATACAAATAATAGCAAAAAAATAAAATCGGTTCTTAGCATGAGCTCATATGGTCACGCCCAACAAAATGAATATAATTTACGAATACGTGGTCGAATATAATTACGACCACTTTTCTTCAATTCAAGGTGTATTTCACCGTCTGATTTTTTAACAAAAGAGGATGCGATAGTTTTTTAAAAAAATTCTTTGAAAAATCCGTTGCATTCTATCTGGAATCACTTGATTGAAAACTTTACTCGGTGAGAAACCATACTACTGTGTTGCTGACTTTTCTGATGAAACATTTCAAATCGGAATCAATTGCAATACTGAAGTTATCTTGTGTTAGAGTAATTACCCTGTTATGATGTAGCATTTGATATGGTGTACCTTCATTCATTATTTTCTGACTTAATTCATGTTTTGTTATGTCTCGTTTTCAAACCTTTAGGTTTATCTTCTGACTGCTATGTGTTTTGTTGTGTCTATTTTTTAAACTACTAACATAAGATACGCTTTGTCAATAAGAATTTTTGTTCTTCAGACAATAAAGAATATTTCTATCTCTCTCAATCGCCTAGTATAAAATTTCATACGGTAAGTTACACAGTTGAGAACAAATGACTGGATTTCGTAATTGCTTCGTCTACGCCATTTCTTGAGTAAAGGTTTGGATAAATTCCAAAATTATCCGAGAGTACATATTCTGTTTAATGACGTTGAATGGAAGGTGTGTAAAACAAGTAAAATATTGTGAAACACAGTAGTTGAAGTAGGTTATTGATGTGAAACAAAAGATATCTGGATGCCAACATAATGTACATATCAACAATATTTGTTAAATTAATGAGTGCGATATGAGATGTTTTGATGAGACAAACATGTTGACCATGTAAATGCTAACTTGATACTAAAACAAATAGATATTTTGCCATTCATTGATACCATCCGGTTTTGTTTACTGTAATATTTTGTTTTGGCCCACCCACACTCTCCGAAACCTGATGGCCTTGTAGAAATTCAATGCATAGAATTCTTGAAATACTAAGTTCGATCTTACATGGCAATAACTCAATAAAAAGGTTTACATTTTAATTTGAAATGGAACAAAATAAGGAATTTTATTCAAGATATATAAATTTCTCAAACGATTCGTTCCAGCAAAACAAAACAAAAGATGAATAAAACTTGTTTACTTACTTTCGAAAGAAACTGAAATACAAACAGAACAGTTAAGTTTTCAGAAAAAAATACTCCCTTCAGAAAACAAACATTTCGACGTAATATTATTGTGACTGAAATTAAGTGGATTTGGGTTTACGATATTAGACAACTGGGAACACCTTGTATACTATTTTTAAACTAGCCTGCCTTTTTTCGGAATAATGAAACATCTTTCAACCGTTCATTTACAGTTTGGGTCCAAAACAAGCACTTTTTCCAAACACCAGAACTCCAAACACTCTTCTCGACGAGTGTTTCACCAACCAAGTTGACATCTTCAGGAGATGAAGAGTTGAGCGTCTAGAAGAGTTTTGAAATTCTAGTGTTTGAGAAAAGTGCTTGTTTTGGATTTATACCACGACAGAGGCCCCAGTTCCACTTTTCATTACAGTTTGGAAACAAATTTATTAGCCAGAAATTAAACTAATTCACATGATAAAAAATATTATGCCTCATTCATTCAATTACTCAAAATATAACTTGAAAATACTATACCTTATGTAATTTGTAAAATGTATCTCAAGGATCACTTCTTTCAAAATGAAAATGGTTTGGAAATTTTAAATTAGGAGATTTGTCTCTCTTGTATAGATACTTTCACGGGAAGTATTCAAGTGACTTGGCACATTTGATTCCACCAAGAGCGGTACATATCAGAAATACGCGACGGACTTTAGCTGCTCATTGTTTTGAGGTTCAACTTAGTACACCTCAAACTTCACTGTTCAAGAACTCTTACAGCGGTGCCTGTGCACCGCTCTGAGAGCGCCTTAAGGATTTTCCTGCAGTGCTTGTGGTTTGTTCTTAAAAAAACCGAAATTTCTTTGTGGTTAACTGGATCAATATAACATAGAAAAATAATTTAAACACATTTTATTTGATGCATTTAAGGGTTCTTTTATGTCAGGTGGGTGTGAGGCAGAACTTCGACGCTCAATTCGTTTAATTTTCGGACGATGATTTGTGGAGAAGGATCGGACCCTTTATGTTGACCAGTGCCGGCTGCTGCTAAAGCAATTTTTGGTACATTTCGTCGATTACCTCTGTCGTGATGGGTTTGGTCCGATTACAGAAAGTTATACCGCTAAACAAATTACCAAATGCCTGGTCAATTTTTCGGGCTGTTTTTGCAGCGCTTTGGTTCAATTCGAATTCATTGATAAAAATTGCCCGAAAATCGTTTAACGACATCATATAGTACAGCATCCATGTATAGAGTACAAAATTCTCTATCGATAGTATATACCACGACATGTTGAGATATGAAGCTACAAAAATACATGAGATTAAAACGGACAAAACTTTTGAAACAACCTAATAATAGTTATTACTTACCCCCCCGTCCAGTCCAGAAGAACTGTTTATTGGATATCGTTATTCATAATTCTCGATGTTTCTATTTCTGTCTCTGTTTGGAAATCGCTTTTGTTCTTCTTCGCCTTGTGTCGCTTCCATTTCAAATCTGATTGGATCCTGTTGTTTATCAGTTTTGTTTTGATCGCTATTTTCTTCGATTTGTTCAAAAATTCATTCTAAAACTCCAACTTGACTTTTTGAATTTTCCGAAATGTCACAATTCGACATTTTATTCTGGACTGACATAGGTTCTATTTTGGGTACTGGTACCCTGCTCGTCTCAGAAATGTCATCGTGAAATTGAATCAGTGATTCTACACGGTGAAACTGTTCTTCTTTGAAGCTCTTCCTGTCAACATTTTCTATAAAATCACTATCTCGAGCTCAACAAATTTTTTTGGGATTCGAAGGATCGATACATCTATATCCTCTGGTTTCCTCACAGTACCTAACGAATATACATTCTTTGCTTTTTGGTTCCAGCTTTTTTATTTTCTGATCCGGAACATGGATGAATGATCTGCACCCAAAACTTTCAAAATAAGATCAACTTTCTTTCTTGCTCAAAGTTCTTCTGGCGTGGCATTCATTATAGCTCTATTGGGACTTCTATTTATCAAGTAAACGGCAGTATTGGAAGCTTCAGCCCAGTATTTTAAACTGAGTTGAGCATCTTGAAGCATACTCCGGACTTTCTCGATGATAATCTGTTTGCTCTTTCAATAACACCGTTCTGTTCCGGGGTGTACTGAGCTGTCAACTCATGTCTGATTCCAGTTCTCACTAGAAATTTTTTTAAATCTTGGTGTTGACATATTCATTTCCATTGTCAGTTCTCAAAGTTTTTATTTTGCAACCAGTTTGAGTCTCTACCAGGTTTTTGAACTGAATGAAAATGCCTTTTACGTCATCATTTTGTTTGATGAAATAACTAAAAACTTTTTTGGAGAAATCATGGGCGAACAACAGCATGTATCGTGCTCCACTCCATGACGTTTCTGACATTGATCCACAAAGATCTTAATGAATTAATTCCAAATTATTTTTTCGCTCTGGAATTAGACTTTAGAAACGGCTTTCTTGTTTGTTTGCCCATAATACAAGCTTCACATGGCTTTTTTTCTGAATTTTTGAAATTAATTCCAAATGCCATACCATTTTTTGGAAGAGTCATACTCTTTGCATTTAAATGACCCAATCTTTTATGTCATAACTCTTGTGAGTTACTTGTGACGATAGTTTTATTAAAATGTTCTATTTGAAGAACAAACTTATATAATACATTAACGTTAGTTGCTGTTTCAACAATTTCGTGGCACTTTTTGTTATTGTAGATGATGCACGTTGCTTTGGTGAATTTAACTATCATTCCTTTTTGAACCATACTATTGACAGATAGTAAATTTGTTCCTGAGTTTGGCACAAATGTAACATTTGAAAATTGTAACGGGATTATAATTATTTTTAAGCATCACAATAACGTTTCCAATGCCAGCAGTAAACAGTTTCTCTTCATTTGCAATAGTAACTTCTCTTTCAGATTCCTGGATGACATTACAAAGCCAATCCTTAGTCTGGTGGTAGCACCCGAGTCAATATACAATTCGTCATTATTAATGTTTGCAGATAGAGCTGTTATCAGAATGCAATTTGAATGCATATTTGCTTTTGGATGTGCTTTTTTCTAGAATTTTGGAGAATTTTTTTCTTAAGCCCAAGAGCTCCACATCCGAAACATTTCAGTCCTCTTTGCTTTTTATTCAGTGAACTTGGTTCATTACTACAATTCAACTTCTTTGATGTGAATGCTTCATCTTCAGTATTGTTAATGATATCTGTCCTACATTTGATGTCATCCTGTAATAGTTTATTTTTCACAAGATCGCTAATTATTTTTGAATCAGAAGCCTCTAAAGCCATAATCATCGTCTCAAATATGGAAAGTAGACTTACTTAGATTAACACATCGATGAACTCGTCTTCCAACGGATTACTGATATCGGCTAATTTTTGTGAGGTGGACAATACTTCTGTAACGTACTGACCAAGACTGATGAAATCTAACTTCATGCGAAAGAGGGATTTTAATAATCCTAAACGTCGAGTCAGCCCTTTGTCTTCATATGCTTTTCTGAGATTTTCCCACGCTTCTCTTGCTGATTTCGCTGATATGACATGAATGTGACAATGAATTTTCACATTCAGACAGATGGTGGCTAAAGCTTGTTGATCTTTTTTGGAATCTGATGTAGCGAGGTCGTTTAATGGCTCAACACAATCTTAAAGATTCATTTCAATGAGAATCATCCTCATCATAAACTTCCACGTTCTGTGGTAGCTCATAACATTAAGTTTTGGTTCTATACTAGGAACTGAACCGGAAAACCCCATAGCAGAGGAAGTACTTGGTACATTTTCACTTTCGTTTTCCATGACCGTTTCGCACCTTAACTCTCGAACTTCTCAATTACTGAACGTACACAGTACTATTTCTAGATTTCACTTAGTTTTGGAGAACTGGGACAAAATATAAAACATATATAATAAATGAAGAATTCCCTGATTGAAGGTTCAACACTCATAATTATGTTTTTTTTAATTATTCATTGAACATTCTTCACTGTTAATCTAGTGTAACTGAATTTTTTTTGAATAGCTAATTACAAAAATCAAAACTATATGTTGTGTGGTATTGATCCATCATATTATGCTAATTAAATTAAGGAATGTAGGAACCGACTTCTTTAGCAACCCCGAAAACTACTAGCGGAAGTCACCTAGAACGGAACTGTTAAAAGTTAAACAGTGTCTACTTTTTTTTAAAACAACATAAAATATAAGTTGTGTCCTATAAGGTTGTCACACTGAGACGTCATATGCTTGTCATATACTACTGTCATTCCTCTTGTCTTTGTCAACAAAAATAAATAAAAACAAAAATGTCAATAAAATTCTCTCAGTTATTCCTATAAGAAAAGGATTAGTACATTACCTCATCCAAAATAATCTCAAGAAATCTATTTGCCAAAGCCAGAATCAATCAATATTCAAACAGGAACATGTGTCTACTATTTATATTTATTCTCTAATTTGTTCTACAGTTCTTTCTTATTCGATTCACTTTTTTTAAGGCGTTATGTCAGTTTTGAAGAAATGTGAGTTATGTAGTTTGTCTTGATTTATGTGAATTCATATCCTGTTTTGTAATGCAAGAATTATAATCGTACCATTACACTATTACACTATAAACAAATAATTGAAGGGTATTCTACAATTTCTTCCTTTCTGTGATGACAATAAATTGTCAACTGGAATTAATTCATTAAAATACAGAAACTTCTGGACTTCATTCAGTAATATCAGATACAAATAATTCTATATTCATAAGACAGCAGGTTAAAATCATTATTATTTTTTGTTTCGAATTTTATTTCTCACGACCAATTGTGGAGACATTGAATATGATTCCTACTTTATATAAATAAAGTATAAATATTATAAATTTTACATTATTGAAATGCTTAGATCATTTTTTGACATTCACTGATGTCATTACTGAAGCTAATTCATTTTTTACTATTAGGTGACACTTTATATTCGTATCGTTGTTAAGATACACTACAAAGATAAAAAACTTCGTAAATATTAAATAGTATTTTAAATACATGTTATCATAAAGATAATGAGTTGATAACAAAAATAATTGCATAAAGGATAGAGAAAACAACTTCTGTCTAATTTCTAATGAGATTCTTATTTGTTACGGCCGGTTTTGGTTTATCAAACCATTCTCAAGTAAACTTGAGAATTTACTTGAGAATGGTTTAATAAACCGAAAGCGATCGTAACAAATAAAAATCTCAGTAGAAATTATATAAAAAGTCATTTTCTCTATCCTATATAATATGAATTTCGATAAAATAAATAAGTCATCAATCGAACAAGTACAGTATAAGAACAAAATGGCATTTTTATATATTCAATATTCAGGAAGCTAACATGCAACTCTCACCTACGGTGTAGAGAAGAAAGAGCATATGTGGCTTATGAGCAGTGTCGCACAGTGGGACGCACTTGGGGTCTTTCACCCCGTGTGGTCACCTGGATCTAGACTACAATAATAAACCTATGTTAACGTACGGATCCATTGCATGGGGACCGAAGGTTCTACAGGCAACGGCCATCCAAAAATTACATCAAATACAGCAGTTGGCTTGTTTAACCATCACAGGAGCTATGAGAACAACACCAACCACGGCAATGGAATTAATTACTGGTATGACCCCTCTGGACCTGTATATGGAGGAGGTTTGGTTAATGGCCTTGGTACGTTTGCGCATGGCTGGTGTAAACCTCGAAGTAGGAATAGGTCAATTAAGACTAAGCCTATGGCGAGAAGCGCTTACTGCGCTACCTCTGCTGCAAGCAGCCAGTGATGCAATTGAACCCAGGTTTGTGTTTGATGAACCCTACACAAAATACAAATGAAACACAACACAGAGTCAGATACTGTAAATGCAATACGTATATATACAGATGGCTCAAAAACCAAGGAAGGCTGAGGATGTGGAGTGTACTCCAGATCACTAAGCCTAAGGGAAAAAATACCAGCGTGGTTCAAACAGATCTGACTGGTATCTCAATCGCCACAAGAGATAAGTAGGAAATGAATTTCTGGCAAAAACATGATAATCTGCACTGAAAGTAAGTAGACAAGCCCTATTAGCCTTGAACAGACAACGTGTTACCTTAGGGCTAGTACCACCAAGACTTAGAGAACGCTTCGGTAGATAATAATATTATCCTGAAGTGGGTTAAAGAGCACGATAGGAGTAAAGATAATCGCATTGCCGATTCTTTAGCCAGGAAAGCGGCTGGACTAAGAATTTTAGAACCCAGTGACACCTTCGGCCTGGCCTGATGACTTCGACAGTTACGGAACTAGCCAAACGTCACACCCATGCTCAATCCCTGAAGAGATGGGATGGAACCAATGGATGCAGTCTTGCCAGGATCACCCTGGGTGACCCTGGGAAGCCGGCGCCGAAGAAATATCTGGCGGTGACCAGGAAAAACCTACGTTTAACAGTAGGATTTCTGACTGGCCACTGTCAACTAAGGAAACACCTCCATTCTATGGGGCTGGTGGACACACCTCTATGCAGGATGTGTGAACAGGAAGATGTAACTGTCAGGCATGTCTTATGCGAGAGTCCGGAGTTATCGTCAATAAGAGAGTGTGTGTTCGGCGAGTCTTGGCTTACACCTGCCGATATTAAGGAGATGTCTCCTGGTGAACTGTCCACCTTCCTGGAAAGGACAGAATGGACGACGACCTAGGAAGACAACTCTTTGAGAGGATGTACAGTGGGTCACATGTGGCCTAAATGCTTCGAGCCTACACCCACTCTCCCTACTCTACAGATACAGATATTCAATGATACATGATCAATGTTACTAACGAATAAAAAATAGAAAAACTATTGATATTTGGGATAAAATCTTTATTTAATGTATTAATTAATCCCTAAATAAAACTCTTCTCCCACACCTCGGAAACGTAAACTTACCTATGCTGTGTATAATTCATCATTTGATGACGCCAACTTGGTTGGTGAAACCAAAACAAGCACTTTTTCCAATCACCGGAAACGCAATACTCTTCTTGACGCGCTCAGTTTTATTCATCTCCTGAAGACGCCAACATGGTTAGTGAAACGTGCGCCGAGAAGATAATTGCATTTCTGGTGATTGCGAGAAGTACTTGTTTTGTATTTATTCTCCGCCGGAGGCGGAGAATAAATACAATACATACTTCAAGAATTCAGACAATGATAGAATACACATGCGTCATTGATTTATGAATCCGAATATAAATCGACAAACTATGACAAACTAATGACAATGATGTGACTGCTTCCCCGAAAAACCTAACCTATTAATGAAGAAATGCTTTTATTTTTGAAATTCACTAATGGTGAAAACCCCATGTAACGAATCAAGGTCAATTTCACAAAACTCGTCAGCACTTTATTACTTACTCAATAAAACATGTTATATTCCTCTTTTCAATGCCGATATCTGACAATTTAAATCTTCCAGAATGCGGAATATTTGACAAAGCCATTCCCAATTTAAGGTTGAGTTTATAATTACGATATACAACTTTCTTACTCTGACACATGAAATTCCATAGTTAAATAGTTGTGAGATCAATTATTTCTGTAGTAAAAAAAAATTGAAACCTCAATTAAACCTCTCAATAAAAGGCATGTAAACAATGTGAACTGTCAAAGGATAGTATATACTACACAATAAATCTCAAAATCTAAGAAACTGCCAAGGACTCATGTTTGTATAACTATCTCTTTTATACAGTGTGTAAAAGCCAAATGGAATAAATTCATTATTTCGGTTACTGTATATATTTAAAAAAATCCCGAAACACGTCAAATTTAAATTATAATTTGACATTCTTCAACGTAAAAGTGCCACCCCTACCTTCAACCCCCTTCGAATGACAGGTACAACCCCCAATTTTTTAAAAAGGAATTATAGGTTTGTGATATATCGTTTGAAAGGTCTCTTCACTCTCTATTCAAAAATCTTATCGCTTTCAAGTTTATTGCAACAATTAAGATAAAATAAGTTAAAATCGTCAAGTTACCGAAATTCGATAAAATACACTCAAAAACTAAAATGTAATGCAAAACGTAATGAAATGTAATACGAAAAATTACTATGGATGTTAACGAAGTAGATGTTCGAAATCTTTACTGCGAACGTTTTGACAATATCCTAATCTCAATAAAACTGTCTTCTAACATTATTTAACATATCAGGCGTGACAGACCTAATCGCAAGCGTTATTCGTTCTTTTAAGTCATTCAAATCTGAAGGTTTAGTACACATTGCTCTTTACATATCCCCATAAAAAGAAATCTAATGATGAAAAATCAGGTGATCGCGCTGGCCATTCAATGTTGTATCGAGGTATTGCCGGACATTAACTTGATAATTTGGTGGTGCTCCATCCTACTGAAACCATATCGTATTCAGTGGAACTTCAGGGTTTCCTGGATCAGGATATAAATTTGCTAAACTTGGAATGATATCATTTTGAAGTAGTGCCAAATAATTATCGCCATTCAAGTTGCCTTTAGTGAAAAAGGGACTAATTGGATGATATTGTTATCAACATGTCCATCATTTGCTCACAAAAATAAGTTCTATCAAAATCGTTTTGTTATAATATTGTGGTTTTGAATGTTTATGTCTTCACTCAATCTAATAATCTCAATCAAAATTTCGTCCTGATTATAAGAGGAATGAATTTAATAGATCCGATTTTAGGTTCGAACACTTGTTTTGAATTCAAAATGCCCAGAGGAAACAATTTATGTATATTTATTCAATCTAAATATCAATGAGACATGAATAGCAGCTTTTATTAATCTGACTTTCAGTCAGGATAAAAGCAAAGGATAGGTCCTCATCTAATTATAAGTGTTTGCCTGCAAATAAAAGGGACGTAGAACTTGTTCTAGGAGAGTGTTTACAATATTGGTCCAATTAATCATCAAATTATAGTTTGACATTGTGAACTGCAGGGTAGTTGACTAGGACCACGAAGAAAAAATAATTGTAAATTCTAGTCATTAAAAATACCTAGCAATGTATGCATTTTACACCTCGGGTGTAAAATGCATTAAAAAAACACTGTCCGCTTAAATCTGTTTTCCCGTTAATCAGCAGTCGAACAACTCTCAGAAGTTGAGAAACTTGTGTGAGCTAAGTACTAATGAGGTCTTACCTTTTAACGTGTGATTCCTAACACGGTTGTCCATATCTGGACATTTTTTTTCTAATTTATGCCAATAGTCTTAATACCCCGATAACATTAATTTTATTATCAAAGCAAAAATCCAATAGAACTTGCAGAAATAAGCGAAACGGTTTATAAAACAGTTATTACACGTCTCATCTGTCACTCAACGTCAACAAAACAGTATTAATGAAATACTCGTTTCATCATTTGTGTACACTCAGTATATTCTGCGATAAATTGAAGGAAGTCTTGCCAATTTCTATATTATGCAACAATCAACTTTCATACACGATAAAGAATTCTAAACGAGTACTGGGGACAGGATCTTCCGAACAGAGGGTTCTTTCTCACACTCCAGAAATATGCCATCAGAATCATCGATGGTGAAATATTGACTTTGTTGTTTGGGTGAAATTTTCTCTCCATATGAAGATGAATATTTCTGCTGGTATAAGAGTGAATCCAATTATTGAAAATAAAATGATTGAAATATTAGTACTTATTACATGAAAAAAAAAACAAGATAAAAAAGAAAATCAGTCTTCAAGTGCCAATACACTATCGAAACCATTGAGAGGGTAGGAGTGTATATATTAGATTTACTATTCATTTGAGAATTGACTGAGATGTTGAAGAGTTGAATATCACCTTGAATTTTCTTTTTAAACTGAATTTCATTTTACTGTCTTTTCACCACAGCAATAGAGGAATAACGCATAAAAGTATTTTTAATTTTTAGGAGTACCTGAAGATGAAAATCAAGCAATGCCGGTATTGGAGCAAGAACTAACTTCTATTCTATACAAAACTGTTGAGTGTGACTGGCCATACAATGACCTTGCAACTATAACTAACCATGTAGTAACAGGAATAACTAGAGTAATGGAACTGGCGATAGCAGAACCGTTTTTGGTACCTGTAGATATCAATGTTTATCCTGAATATGCTATGTTCATTGAATATCCTATTGATTTATCTACAATAAAAGCAAGATTTGAAAACAATTTTTACAGAAGACTGACTGCAGCCCAATTCGATATTCGATATTTAGCGACTAATGCTGAAAAGTTCAATTTGAAACATAGTACCATTGTGAAACAGTCGAGAATTGTTACTGACCTATGTCTGAGGATAGTCAAGTGAGTTGGGTTCAAAAATTCACACTTTACCTAGTCATATAGTGCAGACAAGATGGGATGAAATTTATGTAAAATGTTATCACTTTTGATAAGAAAGACAGGAGAGTTGCATAATTTGTCGCCAAGAGGGCGCTAAAATGTTGGTAACGGCCTCTCTGTGTGATGCAATACTATTGTCTTTTCAAAAAGTGCTAAAACGATATCTGTTTATGTAAATTTTGGCCGACCTTTATATCCCGTCTTGTTCAGAAGTTGAGAGGGTAGGGGGGTATTTTACCTCCACACCTTAAATTCTTAAATCGTTAAGATCTTATATTTGGTTCACTTTTCATTTTACTTTTCTTTACTTTAATGATATAACTGGAATGGGTTTTTCATAAACCATTATTGAAGGAAAAGTAACACTTGCATAATTGCAATGAATTTAGTTTCTTATCACTTGCAATTTCCCTATAAAAATAAATTTCTCGAAGCTTTCAATCGAAAAAAATACTTTTGTTTCTGTTTGGTGTTTTTTTGTATTCAATATAATTGGTTGCATTGTCTGCCATAATATTATTTTTCTTCAAAGTAAGAGTTCTACCCTAAAAAACTTTCGTTATCACAAAAGGAGAATTGAAGTTAAATGTTTCTTGTATGAATACTCCAACTGTGAAATAACTATTACTGTTCTTCTTAACTGTGAGCAATTTTCAGTTTCTACTTGGAATGTTGAGAAGTATTAAGATTATCCTGATTAAAATATTTTTTCTGAATTTAGTTTCACTTTATATAAAATGTATAAGTGATTTTATTCTGATGAAGCATATTTCTTTGTAACAAATTCATCAACATTTTCTCAGTACCTTGGTTCTGTCAATCCATGGCTCAAGCAATTTAGATGTTTTAATTTTGAAAATTAATGAAGGATTTTTTTCAATATTTCACTAGCAACTGGTTATTTGTTGGTAGGTACAAATGTAACTTCTGGCGCATAATGAATATAATGAAACAATTTTTCCACGCTTCGAAATTAGAGATTTTTGTTTTATGACACTTTTTGTTATGTTATCATAGAAATATGAGTAAGCAAATGAATTATAGCATTTTATATTCATCTGGATGAACCTTAGTTCTCAGTAATGATTATTGTTTTTGTTTGTTTTTATATATTTTTTTGTTTCATCTGAGACATCTAACTTGTCAATTTCTGGAAAACACTGCAACCTTATGGGCTTTTTTGCCCTTTTCTTCCATCTTTTCATGGCGCTCTTTCTAACAATCTTATTTCCTGTACTAGTTTGTACAAGATATTTGTTGTATGTTGTATTCTTCTGTACATAATTTGGGTTGTCCATTAATTGCTTTCCAACTGTTATCCAGTGCCTCACTTTCACATATAACACTGTTGGCTGACTGTCTATTTGTTGCATTGATTGCAGCTATAGTCTCCATTGTACAGTCCTATTCTGTTCAAGTGTCCTCTAAACGGACAATGTCTAGTCTATAGCGTATCTTGTAATTATTCTGAGCCGAATCTTGCTGTATTAAAGCAGCAAGTTTTCTCGTATGCATTCTCAGATGTATTTTCTCAGTACTCTTTGTGTTTCTTACTTTGCTATTTTCTTATCGAATCCCTTATCATACATTTTGGTATCTCCACAACTGGTTTAGAGCCAATTCATTGGCTGATAATGTGAATCTAGAACAGCGATTCTCAAACTGTGGTACGCGTACCACCAGTGGTACGCAAAGCACTTAAAGGTGGTACTCTATAAACTTGATTTTAATAAAATTTATTCACA
>WOGR01005751.1:0-13567 GCA_015342045.1 Leptinotarsa lineolata | reverse complement strand
ATTCTTAATTACTTCTAGATCCTCATTAAGATATGCAACCTGCTGCTGCCGGTGAAGATGTGCATCCGCAACTGAGGTCCTGGTATCCAAATGGAATGACGAGACAAGTGTGCTGTCGTCAGCAAAGCAATATATTGGATTCTTCGTTTTTTTCAATAGGTCATTGATGTACAATGAAAAGAGGGTTGGAGACAATATGGATCCCTGGGAAACACCAGCGTTGATGGTAAAATTATTTGAGAGATATCCATCGACGTCCACTTGCAGGGAACGTTCTTTCAGAAAACTTGAGAGCCCTACACAAATATGATCCGACAAGCTGTAGCATCGAAGTTTGGCCAGCAAACCCTCATGCCACACACTGTCAAAGGCCTTAGAAATATCAAGCGCAACAGCTCTTGACTCTCCATGATTCTCGATTGCGTTATTCCAAATGTGGATGACATACGATAGAAGGTCGCCTGTTGATCTTTGTTTCCAAAAGCCATATTGATGGTCTCTCAAGATGTTAAAGCTTTCTAAATATCTGAGGATATGGTGGTTTACGGCTTTCTCCATGATATATATAATTTTCCAATTCTCTGTAACTGAAAAAATGCTGCATAGTCTTTCATTATTTGTAATTTTATTTACATTCTGATTGTTAAGCATCTATATCTTTCTGTTGTTTAATTGATAGAAGTATTAGTTTTCAAGTGGCAGTTATTCCAATGTTTCCATAAAATTCATTATCATTTGCAAGAAGAAGCTACAAAAAATGATGATCCTCACCAACTTACTGTTGGTGAGGATGGCTGTGTCGAAAAACAATTGAAACGTGTCAATAAAATGAATTAAATCACTATATAAGAAGACTTAGACTCTCACTAATATAAGGAAGATTATTTAAAATTACATATTAGAAATTAAAAATTAAGAGAAAACATCAATAACATGAAAATACCAGACAATTATGTAATTGCTAGCGTAGATGTGGTATCTTTTTTTAGCAATTTCTATTTAGATGCTTCTCTCAGATCTATTGATAGAAAATGGGGACGAATTAGTTAGTTTTGTGATATTCATAAAGACGAATTCTTTCAACTTATAACTTTCCTTTTCAATAACACATATTTTTCATTTAATGGTAAAATTTACACACAAACTTTTGGTACTCCGATGGGAGCTAAGATCAGCCCCATCTCTGTAGCATATGTCATGAATGACCTGCTAGATTCTATTGAAAAAACATATCGGAAAATAGATGTCTTCATCCATTGTTATTTTTTAATAAAACTAATTTAAAATATACTCCTTTCAATTCAAACAATAAACTTGTTCTAGAAGTTTGTTGTGTTTGTTTTCATGATATAACTTACTCGAACCGCTTGCAACTCCATAATTTTAGAAAAATATTTTCACGGAAGAATTGAATGCGAAATGAATTCAGGGTGTTCCATTTGAACAAATAAAAAAATCGAGTTTTGATTTATCCAGTATTTGAAAAAAGTTTCAAATTATTATCTGAAAATGAAAAAAGTATATTCTCAAATAACTTCCACAACAAAACAAACTTTTTAAATGGGTTTTCATAAAAAATAATAATGGATGAATAAATCTATTTAACGATATACTTCTGAACCGCTTGAGGTATACCTTTATAATCCTTTATTTTTTGGAAGTGATTTTTTCGTCTTATCTCGACGAGAGCCCACAAACTAAAATTTATCTTGAACTTTTGTAACCTCTTGTTGACCAATATTTTGTAGTTTTCAAATATGGGACGATTCAATGAGTAAAAATCAAAAATAATTCTTTGCACCTCTAGTTATGGATAAGCAATGATTTGTCAGTCAACTTTTTGTCCGATATTAGTTTTGACTCGAACATGCCTTCCAGGCAATACTGTAATCGAGTCATATTAAACCTATGGTTTGTTATATCGTACTTCAAGTTATACATTTCTTTCCAATTGTTAATTTGATTATAAATAATAATGAGGTAATCATAGCTAGGAATTTTTTAAATAACTTGCTGTAAAATGTATAATAATCTTGTTAACGACAACAAATAACTCTTGAGTACCGTTACGAATACAATAAATTTTCCATTGATAGAGTTGTTTGCTATATTCATTATCACAATCTAGACAATCTGATTTTTTCTGCTCAAAAGTAGACTCAATCTAGATTTAAGAGAGAAACATATGTAAAAGAAATGAATATTTCGAAATAAAGTCTCGGTATGTTTTTTCCCTCTTGGGGCTTTGTTCATGAGATGAAGCTGTTACTAGTTAACAATTTTCCTCTCATACGAAGGTTTCATGCATAGAGTTGAGCCGCGTTGAAATTAATCGAGCCCCAGGCACTGCTCTTTAGGTTGGACCTTGTGACGAACGCCTATGCTTTGTGTCTTCGACACTCAACACGGTAGTGTATGAGTCTCCTCGTCAACCTGATTTAATACAATGACTCAGACACGTCGTTCTCCATACCCTATGTTCGTTCCGATCACTCTCTCTACAGTGCGGGAGCGAGTACACCAGAGATGATGGAAAGGTGGTTCGAAACGTCGTGAGTATGAAACAATTTTAAAAACACCTGTCTGTAATCTAGCGGCTGTTTCCAAACAGGTGATACTTTCTTTGGTTAACTAGGTGTTTATTTTGAACCCACTGAAACACGAGTCGGAATAAGTTCAATACATTTATTAGATACGATATAGCCTAAAACTACATTCAAAAACTATCTTGGGAAATGAACAGTAATTATTTCGTAATCTTCCAACATACAATGCCGAAAGGGTGTCTAACTACATAAATATGTAACACATACTTTTACGAAAACATCGACAAACTCCTCAAACGCGACCAACAGATACGCCAGATTATTTATACGTTCTCTGGAATACGTTTACGGAAGATCACTTAATATTAATTTGGAGAATAAAATCGATAGGTAAGATAGTAAGACAATAATATTTTAAAATAATCTAGTAAATATCAATGCCCATAATTCAACAGGGTTAAAATATTCTAATAACATTACACAAACACAGAAATATACCAAATGGTATATCAAACCGTCAGAATCAATTATCATCACCTTATTAATATATCGGTAACCTTATACTCAGTTAAAATCAATTCATAAACACAAAATTGCAATAATACACAAACCGGCATTAGCATAGACATGAATCATCCATAATTCCATAGATCATAGTCATATTCAATACCTAGTTTTACTCATCAACGAACAGTTTTCAAATACACTACAAGAAACAGTATTAACATTTCACATTGGATGGTAATCGATGTACAAGCAGTCATCATAAAATTTCAAATAGATTTTCAGAGAGAAATGTATAATTCTGTTACACTTTTGTGTCTAGGTTCACGAATTTCGATTATTCATTCAAACGATCATTTCGCTTTATTTGTTAACTCAAAGGCGAATTCTTTCACTTGTAACACTCATACTCACGTAAGGTCAATTTCAAATTCAAGATACAATTTTTTATCTTCATGGTTCGACAATATTCCACCGTTCTGAGTTGTCGTAAGATTATAAGTTTCTCAATAATCAACTTAGTTCGTTTCCCTTACCACGGTCTGACTATGAAAGATTGTTTCATAAGATTTTTATAGTACTCTAATATTTTCCTTGGTTGTACGACTAACACTTGTTCGAGCTAATTCCGGAATAAAAATTTGGTCGCGTTTTTCTAACTTTAACATAATTATTTTACTTTCACGAGGAAAATTCGACTTGACGTCTTGCACTACACTGTTAAATTTTCACTGATTTCACGTAATCACTTTTTCACTAACGGAGATAGTTTCGACTCGACGGTTCACACTAGAATTGTTTCGATGAGACATAGACATCAACGTTTATACATATTTTGGGGTTTACATAGTTTAGATGGGGACGACATTATGGGGGGAGGGGGGCTACTATTGGCTTATGCCTCTTCAGGGTTGTTTTAGTGATAATCTAGTTCGGTATTTATACTAAAATATCTATGACGTGATTCGCGTACTGCAGGTGAGGTGGTCATAAATACAGGAGCAGTCTCATTGATATCGCGGCTTCCTGACCCATTAATTATCGGCTTAAGCTTTGTTGTGACAACTTAATGATTATTAGGCCCTCGCCGCCGGGGGTTAAATTTCGCCGACGACAGAAATTCGAATCGACACTCTTAATTGTACTTGACCCAATTTAGGTTCATCACAACCTTTCCTGCACTGATCCTACTGTGTAAGTAGTTGGGATAGATGGATATTTCGAAATAATTATTCTCTTATCAATCTAGATCTGATGGAATGTGTAATACACAAGAAAATTCAAAATTTAACAATAACTTTTTATAATAAATATAGATTAAACTCTCTCCGGCCTGGAGGTATATGATGGAACCATATATTAAACATCGAATATCTAGCGGAAAAGTGGAACAAGTGTCAATATAATCAAGTGGGGATTCAGGAGGTGGCTGTAACGGAATCTCGCCTCCGCAAGTAGGAACCATCGCATCCGCCTCCGCATGTGTTCTAGCGGAATTTTGACGGAGTTTTGTTTATGAAAGATTATGACATACCGCTCTGCAAAGCCGCAATACTTTTATTGAGTCAAATTAGTTAGTAATTTGTTTAATTGATTAATTTTGCCTGTAAATGAAATAAATGATTGGAACCTAGTTCTAAAAACTAAGCTTTCCTGAAATCGCAAACGTTTTGGACAGCAAAAGTAAATATTTCCGAGGCATTTTTCACAAATAAAATTTTTTCGGTTTTGAGAAAAAAAAATAAATGTTAAACGAAAGTAATTTTTTGTGGAGGAAAATCAGTTTTTATCGACCTTCTTTGGATATTTTTATGAAAAATCACGCCATTTGATGTTGCAATACTGCGATACTTCTTGATAATACTTCAATGCGATACTTTACAACTTTCATACTTTTCAGGCTGTGAAAGATGAAAATACCCAAAGAAGGTCAATGAAAAGAAAAGAAATATATTTCGAAATGTTAGTCATTTCAAGAAAGCTATATATATTATATCTACAGACAATACAATAAGTTACGGAATCATTATGTGGTTTATATTACGTTGTACCGGGGTGAAATTTTAGGTTTGACCTTCATTATCTCTAGATTTTAGATTTATTTATGTTTTTCAGATTGTGGAAGGTTAAAAAGGCAAAAAAATTCAAAGTCAGTTAGTTTGGTGTAATCATTGTATTCAGGTCAAAGATTCTCTTAATTTTAATTTTCATTATGAGTAGAGAATCAAAATAGAATTTTTTTATCGGTACCTAACAGTTATTTGGTGCATTTTAGGTTGAATAAGTACCTCCATGTACTTACAATGAATTTTTAAGAATTTTTTATCTGTCATACTTTCACAACGCATACAGATGAATGTTATCAATAAAAAATAATTGAACTTGCATATCAGACACAGAGAAACATCTGAAACTAATTGTGATTCCTAGCCGGCTTCGCATTTAATATATCTGGTGACGTCACGGTTCATTTAGCTGAATTGCTTCTATGAGGATGCAAGCAGAGGATTTCTTTGTGAATATTCTTCAAAATGAAATTAAAAAAATTAAAATTGGCCTATTACCAGGGTCGAGTTGAAAAACAGCTGTAGCTGTCACTTCGCCCATTCGACATAAAGTTATCTTCAAATAATGTTAATACAAATTAGAAATCCTTTATCCCTTGTGATGAATAAAGTCGATTATTATTATTATTATTACTGTGTTACAAAAGTATTGGCCTGTGAGGAGGCCTGTTACACATCCACTGTAGTCCAACAACTGTTTGGTTTCAAGCCTCGAAGGCTGAATGGACGCCTTGGAGTGAACCAATCCTGGAAGATTTTGCCAGAAATATTTAAATCTTCTTGCCATCGAGGTATTCAATGTTTGTTTGGCAAAACCTGAAGCAATGCCAATTACAGGTTCTGGTCCGATGAAGCTACTTGCAGCACCCTCCTTTGCAAGGAAATCAGCAGCCTCATTGCCTCCAGGCCAGTGTGGCCAGGAATTCAGACCAGAGACAATTCGTTAAGTCTTCCTATTGATGAGAGTCGTTTTCGGCAATTTACTACCAATTTAGACATTGCTCGGTAGGAGCCAAGAGCTTCCAACGCCGCTTGACTGTCCAAGAAAATTTTTATTGTCTTGTGTGTGAGGTTGGATTCTACCAATCTCTCCGCACACAATTCAATAGCAAAGATTTCCGCTTGGAATACAGTCGCATCCCAAGGCAGGTGGATATCTCTGTCCTGGGTCTGCAACTGAAAACTCCTGTATCAGAATGTGAAGGTGTTTTTGATCCCTCTGCGAACCAACAACTATCTGCTTTTGATATTAAGGGGAAATAGTACCCCGTATTGAGGGCAGCCACTGGTGACCCTGAACTTAATGGCATCTTCTTGTAGAGTTGCAGTTCTGATTACCAGTATGTCCTAGATCTACCACATTATGGTCGATTCTATGCCTTGTTCAGCCAGGGCTGATCCTGGTTGACCGAGTATTTGAACGCATATATGAGTAGAGGGGATCACTGACTGTAAGGAGAACTTGCTTTTCGATAGATCTGCAACGCAGGATTCAATACAATATAAGCGTAATCTCGCTATGGCCTGGATCGGTTACTGCAAGGCATTCAATGTAACATCGCTTGAGCTTATTCTGCATTTGCTCAGATGCCTTGTGGTACCCGACAAAATAGTGAGGTACGTTATGTAATCGGTCAATACTTGATGAAAATCCATGACGTATTCAAAAAACACTTTAGTGTGACATTTTCACTGCACAGTTTGAAAAAGCGATTTTCTCAGTCTGCTTCTTTTCTGCATCTTAGTGTTCCCATTATTCGTTGGGCTCGAGGGTACAACGTGGCACCCCAGGAAATTGGAGGCATAATGCCAATCATTTGTTATATATAGATGATCTTAAACTGTATGCCTCCGGAGAAAAGAATCTCCTTAAATCCCCAAGCGTGGTGGGAGAGTACACGCATGCTTCCGGTATGGAATTTACGATAGACAAATGTGCAACTGTTTCAAAATAAGAGGATGCGGGGATTATGAAAGGATGTGCAGCTTGTAGACGGAAGCATGAGCTGCTCCATATGTATGCCTTATTCTCCATATTCTTACCTCGGGGTGGAAAAACGTCACTCATAAGAGGTAACAACACTGAAGAACCCTCTCCGCAGCAAGTAACAGCACAATCTCCAACAGATATCGTTATCGGAACTGTCGAAGAAGAACAAAATGTCTGCTACAAATATGCTTGGCGTTTTGATTTCACTCTACTCCGTTGGAGTAGTAAAATGGACTCGGAAGGAGCTGTATCAACTCGACGTAAAGAAGCATCTTCACAGGAGTTTGCATCCTAAATCTTCCGTTCCACGTTTGTACATCCCTCAACAACAGGTAAGTCGTGGACTTTTAAGTTTGTAGTGTCTACATGACAGAATGGTAATGGATGGAGCCTGTTGAGTCATCAGGATTTCGGATCCTCACTCTGCATGATCCGTGACCATGAGAAATCAGGAATTGGATAGCTGCTCGAGCGGCTGATGATCTCGGTTTAATTTTCGACACTAAACGAGGTGATCACAACTCTGTCATCGAGTTGAATGATATCTACAAAACCTTAGGCTACCGCAGTCGCGTGATGGATATAGAGGATCCTGACACAAGGTACAGGCGAGGTGCCTGAGACCCTAATGCTGTCGGCATGTCCATCATATACGGCCTCAGTGTATATCCATCGACATAACGCGGTCATATAACTGCTTTATTACCATCAACGGCAAGTTTACGATATTGACCGATGGGGCCTTACTCTCCGGGAGTCACTGAATCAGTTGTAGGGAATGGGAAGTTCCAAATTCATTGGAACTATTCATCACCCTCAGGCTCATACAAGGTAATAAGTCTGATATACTTCATCCCGATAAACAAAGCAAAACAATATTTGTCGTGGAGTTTTAGCTCCCGATGAGACGAATATCGTCTGAAAAGAATAAGAAAAACGGATGAAGTAACGAGATTTTCTCTTCAAACTCTTGAGACACTTATCTGTTGAGATAGTTGTTGGACACTAAGTCCTTGGTGAAATAATGCCCTCTCTACTCTCGAATGTCAAAGTCATGTTTGCTTGAGCACCAATGCAGAAATCTGAGTCGGACAAATGCAGAAAGCTATCATGTTTGACTCATTGTGTCTGCTAGGACACAATGAGTGGTGGTTACTGATCATTGGTTAATAATGCTAGCGCGCCTTCCCGAATTAACATAAGCGTTACTGATTTGTTTTTCCACTTAACCCTAAATGATTAAAAAAACATGGTGTACCTAATTCCTGGATCACTTATATTTAAAGCTTTTTTCTGAATTATTTCCGGCTTCCTCAAACATACACTATGTAAGAACTAATTAGAAAGTAAACTGTTAATTGAAATGATGTAAGAATAAACGGAGTTTAAAAAAAATATCACGATATTCAGTTTTAACTTTTTTGCGAAAAGTGCATTCGTTAATTGTTTTTTCAATCACTCAAAAACAATTGAAGTAGATATATTTTCTGAAATTACATAATACAAAACTACAAGAATAATTTATGCACGCAGACAAAAAATAAGCTCCTATTTCTGACATTTAAACATCCAGAAATGGTGGTAGTGCGCCCGACTCTCGATCGGAAGGTCCTGGGTTCGATTCCGGCCTCGACCAGATATTTTTCTCGAGAGAATGTATCTGGTTGAAGTTGGGGTGATTCTGCAACCGTGTTAGGAATCACACGGTAAAAGGTAAGACCTCGTTAGTCCTTAGCTCGCACAAGTTTCTCAAATTCTGAGAGTTGTCGTTCGTATGGGGGCGACAGCTGATTAACGGAAAAAGAGATTTTAAACAGATTTTTAAGTTGTTCACGAGCTGAGGCCGCGACATTATGAACATTGCTGAGAAATATTAACTTAATGTCGAACAGAATTCCTAGATCTCCAATTCCGACCGAATCTTCTCTCGAGATTATATCACTAGCGAATGAGTAAAAATATTTTATTGACATTTCTAGTGTGAGAAAAAATTCTGCATTTCTTGATATTCAAGGGAGATCACTGTGAGATCATTTATATAAATATTAGGAAAAGCAAGGGTTCCAAATAAGATCCTTGCCAAATTGGACCGGTTGTTGAAATATACTGAGTTGAAGCAAATCCATTATAGAAAACCATGTCGGTTCTATAATTCAACTATAAATGGAGTAGTTGGATAAGAGAAGAATTGGTACCAATATTGATAAATCTGTTTGTCTGTTTAAAATCATAGGTTGAGAAACTTGTGCGAACTACAGATTAACGAGGTCTTACCTTTTAACGTCTGATTCCTAAATGAATGGAATGATTGATGATATCGAAGACCTTCTCAAAATCTGTGTATATTGTGACAACCTGACCTTCGTCATTCATGATTATTTATTGATTATAGAAAGATTAATTACCGTGGTACGCTTTTTCGATGTAAACTGTCTATAATTATTGGTAATTTTGATTTCAAGCTTTATTTGTAGACGTCCATTACCATTTTACCATTTTCCAGACTGCGAGTTAATTGTAATTATATATCTTTTGTTATGAGCTACGAGAATAGTTCCAGAAGGACTTCCGACGCGACCTATCACATTGAATCAATTTTCCGATACAAGCATATTTCCACCTTCATTATCGCAAACATAATGAAAGCAAATTTCCGGACAATGTGCTGATACTATCGAAACCAATAACGTTGCACATCCCCTCAAGAGGATTTCACTATAAGCATTGAATAGAAAAGAGCTTGATAGGATTCCGATTGCTTCAAATAAATTATTGAAAGGATAAGGAACCGTGTTAAGAGTCACACGTTGAAAGGTAAGACCTTGTTAGTCCTTAGCTCTCACTAGTTTCGACTTCTGAGGGTTGTCGTTCGTAGGGGTGCGACAGCGGTAACGAAAAAAACAGAAACACACACAGATTGATTCCATATCCTCATATCATTTCCATGAACTGTAGTATTTGAAAAAACTTCCAATATTTTATGTTTTTTCTGTTGTTCTAGAAACAAGTCAAATATTCATAGATGAGAGTTCTCACTTTGGTTTGGGGAGTTCGTGACGATTTGATACACTTCCTGATTTGTATTGGTTTGAAAGTTAAGTGTAAAATGTCATTCATTACTTCGTCTACTGTGAATCAAAAAAATAAAAGGAAAACTCACAGAGGAGAACAGAGAAAATATTAAGTATATAAAAAAGTGAGAGACTTCGAAAACGTAATTTAAGAGTAAAAAACAAATTCTATGGCATTTCATAGAATCATTCAAAATTTCAAGGAGTCCAAGATGATATCGAGAAGATCAAAGATCAGTTCTTGAAGCTTCGTAGTGAGTTTCTGGAGTCCCACAATCGGGCTGAAACTATATTTTGTACTCAGCAATAATCAAACAATTTTCAGCGTAGATATTTGGTTTTTTTTCACATCTGAAGATTTTGGAAAAATGTTTATTTGTAATTACGTAAAATTATGAGCAGAATATGATTCTGAAGTTCATACACGGCTGTCTGCTTCTTTTCAATATCTATGGCCTTTGAAGGGTTAAAAGATCTACGCCTTTTTTTCTATACATTTTTGCCTCAATTTACCTTTCTCCACGAAAAGAATTGTCAGAGCTGTTTTATGGTGAACGTTTAACCTCAAATCAAATCGAACCAGAAAACACCTTTGTGAAGAAATATATATTTTTCCATAATATATTTTTCCATAATATATTTTTCCATGTATAAAGGTAACGTGGTGAATAAAATCATGTTTATTTCAAACATTTTTTGGGGAAAAATGCAATATTATACTTCTGGGGAGCCATAATCTTTGAATCAAGGGATACTGCTGCGTTTCGACTGCAGAATCGCGTATTTCTCATCATTTCACGTCGGTACACAAGCATTTTCCAAATCTTTTTTGAAGTAATAACATCTTATGGGAGGGTAAACCGCTTAGTAATGTAAGGCATAACGGCGCCAGTATGTCTTCAATTCAATTCAATTCATTTATTTAACCACATTATGTATAAATACATTTGTAGCAAGTCAGAATGGTTTGTGAGAAAAAATCTCTCATGTGGGTTGTAACTCAAATATACATCATATTGTACTGGTCAACAATATAATATGAATACATGCAAAATATAATTACCAATAATTTATATATGATTAACACATAATTAATACATATCACGAGCACTGTGTACCATAATTTTGCATGTCAACAACATTATCACATGTATATAAAACAAAATAATAAATACTACAGATCATTAGACAAAATTAAACAAAATTAATAAATACTACAGATCATTAGACATCGTGATTGTGCACGTCAACTGATCACAAGTTAAAATGTACTTGTCTAATATAATAGTTTGAAAATTCGTCGACCGAGTAGTGATTGGTATTCGCACTAGGTCATTTATTACAATATTTTTGAAAGACAGAAATTTCAAAGTTTTCCAGTTACTCGGTAATTTATTATAAAAATTCAAGTTGAGTGAATTGCGTTCTGTCATAACCAGTTTGTACCCAGCAGGTCTTAGATGATCAGCGTCCCTAGTACTATAGTTGTGGATATTGAGGTTCTGGCTTATTTACTTACTTTTATGTATTTCTAAGAGACTTTGGTATATATAAATAGAAGGAAGGCACATAATTTTGAAATTGTATGGAACATCAGCCATTATTCTCACAGCACGTTTCTGAATTCGAAAAGCTCCCATAGTATATGGTGAATATTCCCATTGAAGAATTCCATAATTCAAATGTGAATGAAATAGTGCAAAATGAACTAGTAAAAGAGTATGAGAATCTATAGCATTTTTGAGGCTACGGGGTGACAGCTGATTGAGGGAAAAATAAATTTTAAATAGATTTTCAAACAGATATACTTTCAATTGTATTATGCCAATCATATTGGAATCCTCACATATGGTTTAAGGTAATGGTAAAGAGTTTTGATCTATGTCTGGCACCCTCTCAACTTTTTCAGAAAGTGAATTATCTTCGCCCATAAAATGTTCAGCTTCAAATTATATACGTATTTACGTTTATATCAACTCTGTATCATCACGAAAAAATAAATATAAGGAGAAATATTCCAATTTTTCAGTTGATATCTGTTTCTGTATGTTCCTATGTTCATTTATGTCGTCGATGGCAATAGGCTAGTTGGTCGAACTCTGAGTATAATTTTGTAACAGTATTATCCAAGAAAAAATTACATCGAATTTAATTATCGCGTATATACCTCGCCTGGCAAATGCACTGAATATTAAGAGTTTAATCACGCGTATATGGTACTAGACTAGAGCTACCAGTGTGAAAAAGTTTAATTTTTTGCAGCTGAGCTGGAAGGTCTTTTTCACAGAACAGTCTTGAAAGTTATTTTTAATAACATGGCAGGCAGTTTTTTTGATATATTGGCCCCTGGCGTACAATCGCACTAAAATTAGTTCGAGAATTTTAATGTAAACCCGCAGGTTTTGCAGTTCTTTTATTTTGGCGAACGAATTTCCATATTTATTCACGCGCTAACGAATTTTAGGAGGAAATCCTCAACAGAAAGTATGCAGAAGAACACACTAAAATGATTTTATAAAAATTTGCATTAAACTCTGGATACGATTTGGAAAATATAGACAGTGATTAGGGATCATGGATGTGTCCCCAAGGTTGATCCAACGTATTTCTGAATTAAAAGATGCTGAGTTTTGTATTGTGGTGAATATAACTCCACGATCTAGTATAACTGAGATTGATTTGTACTGTGATTATCCGTACTAAAAACTATTTGAGTAATGAGACGTATAGGCGTTATTGGGAGCCTCTGTTATTTATATTATTTTTGAAAATAAGTAGATAATTTGCAGAATTGCAAATCAGAAAAGATTTTGAACCAAGTAATTTCACGACGTTTCGTTTGTGAGAATCCGAATCGTTAGCGATAACTGAAAATGGAAGCCTAAACTTGTAACATTCACCAAGAATCCGTTTGTATTTCTACGCGTAGTTCATTTCGATGATCCATGGCTAAAAAGTATAAAGGTGTAAATGGCGATTTTCCCTTTTTATATATGATCGGAAATGTACTCCCTAATAAACGTTCAGCGGGATTGCTGCCAACTTAATGGGGTAAACACCCTTATCAAAGACACTTTTATAGACTTTCAAGAGTTATGTGTCGAATCTTCCGCAGATAAAAATTGAAAAAAATAATAGAAAATGTTTCTTGTCCTCAGTGGGGTGTGAAATAGATTGCAAATGAAAAATCCATCGATATTTCAAAGATTTTGAAAGTAATATACAAAGTAAGGGTTATAATACGTTAATTGCAGTTTGGACCGCGCGTTATCAAAATGAATATAACTTGTGGTACAGTACTATAGGCATTATAAGTGGAAAACCATAACCTTCAAAAAATTTGTTGATGGAATATGATTTTATTATTCAATACAGTTGTATATATGTATA
>WOGR01005750.1:0-13569 GCA_015342045.1 Leptinotarsa lineolata | reverse complement strand
GTATGTAGACCTCATATTATGTAGACCTCATATTATGTAGATAAATGTATTCAGGCAATTATTAAAAGTTCCGCCATTTTGTAGTAGTTGAAGATATTGACATTATATTCTAAGGTTGTAAAGCATTTGTCAGGAGCTTCAAACAGATGTGTCACAAAACCCCCTTTCCATTTAATTTTTTTTCCAAATGGCGCCCAGTCGCCATCTTGAAAGTTTCATCAGTTAATTTCACTTCAAAATAAAGTATGCATTAATTTCATTAACCCAAATTTCAATTTATTGAGTTGACCCGTTTAAAAAATAAAAGGGGGGGAATTAAAAAAAATGCACTGTATAAAGGGTGTTGTATCATAAGTGAAAGCTTCAATTTCAGGAGGTCATTTCCTCACATATTTTGTAAAAAATAGTTTATATTATTCATAATGTATGTCCGTCGAGGCAATTTGTTTTAATTATAAGCTGGGATTATGCCAAGAAGTGCGTTTCAATGAAAATTTTAATTTCTAGGCCTATTTCGGATTGATAAAAAACTGGAATGTACTCCAAAATTTTCTCTTCACTTTATTTCCAATGATGTATCTCATAACCTACCTTCCCATTAAAAAAATGTCACCAGACAAAGTCACGTATTGGTTTGTCTGACGTGTTCGAGTACTTTTTTGACAAATTTTAAGAAAAGAAGTTACAGAATTTATTCACACTGTGTCCAAGATGAGGAGTACCAGCATGAGTGAATCAGAATTCGGGAGAGATACAAAGTTGGTTGAATTAGGAAAGAGTTGCCCATTTTTGAGTTTATTGAAAAGTTGTCTTAAAATTGAAAAAACCCTATTAATTCCGGAGGTATTGGAAAATAACCAAAATTCGTCAATTTCGTTCTAATTTCTTTCTGACCTTACTTGAGAAGATAATAAAAAAAACAAAAAACTTTCTTATTGCCACTTTTCAGGCTGTACAAAATAGGGGAAGGGAGGGTAAGATGGCGAAGAGAGGCTAAGTTGGCGATTTACGATTAATACCTCTCTGACTGCAGGTGGCAGCACCTATCGGACGACATATGATCACAAATGCGTTCCTCCATTGTTTAGTGTTTCAAAAGTTGCATGATAGTGCGCACGCTAATTCTCTTCCAATATTTCGTCAACAAAAGACTTTTTATTAACTACGGCAAGTAAGAGTTATCTTTTTAATTGTTTTTCTGCATCAAGCCAAAGCTATGCTCTTACGTTTTGGCTATTAGCAATATATTTTATTTCGATTCTAATTTTGAAAAATGTTTCTTACTGAATATTGTTAGAGGTCAAGATGGCGGATGAGACGGGGGCCAAGTTGGCGAGTTCGCCAACTTCCAACTTGGCCTCTATGCTTCATTGTTTTTTTCTTCTTATTCTCACCCTCCTATCTTCATCGGTATGTTATAAAGCTCTATGTTGTAAATGTCAATAGCAAAGCTTCTTTTTTATTTTAGATGGGAAAATACAAAAGAAAAACGACGCGTTAATCGTTTGGTGCGGAAAAAGTCAAATTAGCTATCGACGATGTTAAAAAAGGCACCAGCGTTAATTCTGCAGCTAAACAGTCCGGTATACCCGAGACGACATTAAGGAGGTACCTGAAAAATCCCGCAGGACAACCCTTAAATGCAGGAAGATTCAAATCTACTTTTACGGCTGACCAACTCCTCTCAATAAAAGACTACGCTTGACGTGGCATTTTAGGGTAGTTCAAAACGGCTTATAACAGAGTGTGTCAAGATTATTAAACTGCAAATCCTGGAAAATTAATAGGTTTGCAAAATATGGGAAATTTATTTGGAATCGCTTATGGTAAACTTGCAAATGTGAGTAATGCTCAAAAAAGCTTCTCAGCTACAGGGATTGTGCCCTTTAATTCACAAATCTTTGCAGATAGTGACTTTGAGGCAGCTGATGTCACGGATCAGCCAGCCGTTCCTGCTGAAACTGCTGCACCAGCAGCTTCTATTGTAATTGATAGTGATCCGCCACGTGCAGCTACTGGTATTGCAGGGTTACCAATACCACCTCAAGCTCCTATTGAACAGCCTCATTCAGCCGATTCTGTAGGTAAGCCGAAGAGCCATCCAGTAGCGAGTTCCTCAAAGACCGGTCTTCCTATGTTATCTAAGGATCCAGTGAAAGAAAAAAACGAAAGGAGAGAAAAAAATTACCTAGCCTACATCTTACTAGCACTCCGGTAAAAGACGCATTGCTGGAGAGGAAAGAAGAAAAGGAGAAAAAAGAGGAAAAAAGGCAGAGAGGGCAATGAAGCGTTCAGAGAAAATAAAAAACAAGAAAGTTGCAAAATTTTCAAAAGAAAATTCGAATCAAAAGAAGTCTTCAGTCGTTAAAAAGAAGCTATTTTTAGCGGACGACTCCTCGAACTCGTCCATCGAGGTTCGACTAGATAAGCCGAAGAAATTTGTATAATTTGTGGCGAGATTGGCACGACAGAAACTTGGTATCGCTGTAGTTCCTGCAGAAAATGGGCACATGCGCAATGCACGGGAGTTACGGCTAAAGAAGACAAGATAAAGCGTGGGTGTGCGATTTCAGTATTTAAATTTTTGTTCAATGAACGCTTTTTCAAACTCTAACTATTGTATTTGAAAATATGATGCTTTATTTGCGATTTCGCAAGTTTCGCACCCCATAAAATAGATTCGCCATCTTAGCCGCATGTGAGTCTAAGTTGGCGAATGTGCAGTGGACTAAAAAAATGGAAGTAACAATAATTTCCAATAGACTTAGAGTTACGGAAAAACTCTAATCTTATGCCTAAAACTTCTATCAAGGCTACCCAAAAGTAATTTTGCTTCCAAGAAGTATCTTATAAAAAATATTAATTAATAACTGTTACGTTCGCCATCTTACCCTCCCTTCCCCTATCATTCGCAAATTTTTATTCTGGAGTTTCGTCTCTGAGAAACCATAACCGGGTTCAATTTTTTACATAGACTGGAACAAAGAATCACCCGGCATGAGTTGGTCTTTTTAGGCGACAATTTCATTGATATTATTGACACATAATGATTAATGGAGTGATCAGATTTGACCTTGACAATAACTTCGATGGTCATATCAAGATCAAGTTCATTTTAAAAGTAAACCATATGTTTCATCACAGATGAAACTTGCTAAATACATATGGATTCGAACAGGTTGTGAAGCAGTGCACAAGATATACCAATAATTGATTATGTAATAACTAACTGTGATAGTATAGACGCAAATGTATTCGAATTACCAAAAATAACATACCACTCTATAAAAGCAGGTAACTGTTTCAAAAATTGCATTAATATGCAAGATAAAAGTATAATTACTAGAAACATATCAAATGTGACATATCATGAGATCAACTTGAGGTTGATAAATCAGTGCTGGAATTTTGATGTTGATTCTGTCCTGCTGATATAATTGGTAAAACTGAAAAGATAGTCAATGAGCTTGCGCCACAACAAAATATCATTATTAGACCCAATCAAATACCATATTATGATACTGAATTAAAAATTAAATCACAAGAAAGAGATTGGGCATATCGAAATTTCAGATATTGTAAAACTAAAGAGAATGAAGAACTATGGCGGAATTATAAGTCAGTTAGAAATCAATATGTTAACTTATTGAAACATAAGGAAATTGTGTATTATGAGAAAAATATTGATTCAAATAGAAATAATCCTAAAGAGATGTGAAATATTTGAAGTCTCTTATAAAACCTGACATTTCCCAAACCTTCAATAAAATAATTTTTTCATCTCCTGAGCCCTATATTGTTATTGATTCACTAGAGATGGCTACAGCATTCAACCAATATTTTATCAATAGTATCAATCACATAACTAACATTAGCTCAAATAGACTATGGTCATCTCAAAATTACCCAGTGGTGAATTGCTCATTTAAACCATTCTAAAAACTAAATACAGGACGATTGAGAAAATTTATATTCTCATTAACAAAACATAATAATTCTGAAATCACTAATAGAGATTTTTTGAAAAGTAAGTTCAGTACAATCGGTTATGTTCTTTTGAATCTTAACACATCAATGGAAAAAAGTGTTTTCCCAGATGCACTAAAGCTCAGTATAGTAATACATATACAAAAAATCAAAGATAGCATTGAAGCTTGTCATATTAAACCAATTAATGTATTACCAACACTGGAAAAAATTATTTAATTAGCAGTACACGAACAAATAGAAGAATATTTTGAAATTGATAATTTATTTTTGGGGCAGCACTCCAGTATACTATAACAAAGTGGAAATCACATGTTGATGAAGGGAATTATGTAGTATCAGTCTTCTTAGATTCCAAAAGGGCTTTCGAAACCATCGATAAAAATATTCTGTTGGAAAAATTGACATACTATAGAATTGGCGGCACAGAATCTGTGAATGATTAGGGGTCCACAAGGTAGTGTACTGGGTCCACTCTTATTTATCATATATCTAAATGATATTTACTATTTAACAGGTACACAATCGATTGACTTATTTGCAGATGACACCTTATTATACATATCATATAATAACTTAAATGATGCAATAGAGGAGATGCAAGATGCAATGAATCGAACTGTTGAATATTTATTGAGCAATAAACTTGTCCTAAATTTAAATAAAAGCAAAATGATGATAATTGGATCTAAATATGAGTTGAATAAAATTGACAATGACAGTGAACCTCAAAATAGAAAATGAATATCTTGAATCTGTGTTATTGATGACTTGTTTATTTTGTGGAAATTCATGAACACTTTAATAAGATGAATGAAAACACTTTTTTGTCTTATCTTATCAAGTAAAACTAACTTAGTAAGTTAGTTTTAATTGACAATGGGCTAAACCCCGAAACTGGTCGTGAGAATAAATAAACATAGTGGAAATTAGACAAAAAAAAAGTGTTTTCATTCATCTTATTAAAGTGAATATCTTGAAATTGTTACCGAAATGAAATATCTAGGTTTCATGATTGATAGAACACTGACACTGATAGTCATGCTGATTATATTATAAAAGAAATCTCAAAAAAACTATTCTTTTTTTCAAGAGTGGTCCCACATCTTAGTATTAACTCAAAAGTCACATTTTACAACTATATAATTCAGCCACAATTTGACCGCTGTGCTACATTGTTGTATCTTCTGAATCAAAATAAGTTAGGTCAACTACAAAAACTGCAAAACAGAGGTATGCATATAATTCTGAGATGCAAACGACTTACACCATGGATGATAGAAAATACCAACTAATTCTGAAGCAAAAGCTCTGTTTTCCACAGCAGTGAACGACATCGGTTATCAAATCTATACCTGAAAAGCACTCTACAAAAGTAAATGGTCTTGGTGATCTTTACCTTAGAGGTCTGACTTCGGTACCCCTCAAAATCGCAGAAGGAGCCTTAATCTCTCAGCTACAAGACTTTGTGAAGAATAGCATATTATACCTTTGAATCGGTCAGGTTTCCACCAAGGTCATAGTACAGTCTCTGCATTATGCTCAACGATAGAATACTTCCTCAAGGCACTTGATAACCAATAAGTAGTATCCTATTGGATATATTGAAGGTTTTTGACAGGTCAAACTAGACTGCTCAATAACTGAACTCTATGACTGTGGATTTGAAGGTCAAATCCTACCTCTTCGAAAGATCTCAATAACCATCTAACACTCTCGTTCAGTCAACCAAATCCTCGATAACGGCATTCCTCAGGGTTTGGTACTGAATCCCACTCTATTCACATCTGACTTGCAGTAGTTAAAGGAATAGTATTTTTTTTTACGACTTGGTAGCATTTGACTTCTACAACTTGGTAGCTCTCTGACTAACTCAATTCAAATAACTCACTGTTTTCGAAATCCATATTTCTATAAAAATTGTGAAGGATTTCCACAAAATCCTCAGAAATCTCTTGAAATCTTATGGAATTTCCCAGAAATATCAAATATATTGAAAAATCATACAGGATTTTCATAAAACATGTACCTTTCCTGAGATTCAAAGTATTACTAGCTGTTAAGTAGTAGAAAACCAGGGCACGTACCCCAAAGGATATGCTAGGGTATATGTATACTCCTATAACTGAAAAATAAACAACTAAAAAAAGTACTCACCTTCAGCCCACTTCTTCCCTGTTGTTTGAGTAGTACATTCTCAGGTTTCATATCACAATGAATAATTTTATTTCTATTAAGGGCATCTAAGCACTGCAGCAGTGAATGACTGAATTTTCGAACAAGCTGCAAACTGAAACCTTGAAACTTATTCTTCTTTATGAGTTCATATAGGTTTATCGAAAGTAATTCAAAAGTTATACACATGTGATTTCTAAAAGTGAAAGAGTCTAACATGTGAATGATATTCATAGTGTTTTCCTTATCTTGTTTCCTCAAATGCTCCAAAATTCTCACTTCTTCCTGAGCTTGTCGATGAAATCTCTTTTCATTGCGAACCATTTTGAGAGCCACATGCATATGATTTTTGTGATCGTAGGCCTTAACCACTTGGCCGAAAGATCCCTTTCCTATAACTTTCAGAACCTCATACCTGTAAGCTACGTGATCATGTGGAATGTGAATATATGAGCCCTGATCATTATCATAATCATTGTTATTTGGGTTGCCGACAATACCAGGTCTTTTTTTCGCATTGGCACCTATGAAATATATTTGGGGATAATTGAATATTTCATGATGTTCAAATGGAGTGAGCTTATTCATGTATAATTTCATCACTTGTTCAGGTGTCGCTACCATAGTCTTAGGTTTACATTCAGTAAATGAAATTGGAAGTGTAGAAGTCTTGACTTGAGTTAAAGGTGATCCTCTAGTCATGTGAGATTGTATACACTGTAAAGCACAAGAACCGCCTACTGAGAGTTCCGGAAGACCTGCCGAATTAGCTGAGGAAGCCGTCGAGGCTGCAGGGGGGCTCTGTTCTTTGAGTGAACCCTTGTTTAGGGGTGGCAAGCTTCCGCCGCCGCCTTCCTGAATATATGAATGAGAAGATACGGGGAACAATTGCGTTCGGGACATCGGCATTTTCACAGAATTGACCACCGCAGCACTGGACATCTCTAAGGCATTGCTGAATCTCCAAGAGGTTGATGGCCAACCATTAGAGCGAGCCCGACCACCCGTACCGTGGCCAATACATTCACGGGCCACTGCAACTGATATCGCCACTTCGGTGTACTAACCCTGTTTTCACAACTTACGGATGAGCCTTTTGAAACACGGCTTTTCACCCCTTCTCACACCATACTATCAAAATCAAAACACTTGAACACATTGGCACATCCTTAATTCTCACCCTTTGTTGCTTTTCAAGTTTCACGTAAACTTCTTGTGGTTTACTTCTTTCATAAATTGCAGTTCAAGCTTAAAACAAAGGGTCATTGGTTATTTCATATACATATACAGCCATATTTTTTCCAACCACAATTGTCAACTTTTGTGCAGTAGAGTTCAGGAAATTGAAAGGGGGCGCTGGAAGCGCTTTCTTTCGATCGCTCGCATCGATGGGTATCGTCACATTTCGTGGAACATAAACGTAGCGTACGGTGGTTTCGCGGGGTTGAATATCAGACGATGTTTTTTATCTTATTTTTGTTTTTTTAAGGCTGCTTTCTTCATGAACATACAATTTTCCCCATTCAAGGAAACAACCACCTAAGCAATTTTCAGACTATCGCAATAGAACCTGCTTAAAATTTAGTAGCGTTCTTAAATTCACCAAAGAATCTACCGATTATTCTGATACATTCATTTATTAGTCAATTTGAAGCATTAGCGTATTTCTATTGGTTGGGGCAATCTATCAAAAAAATTTCATTCAATTCAAGAACTTGCCTTTTATTGCATTGCTTATGCAATTCAGTGACTTTTTTTAGTGATTTTTCAATGTGGCGAATGTGACCAACATTCCATAATTCACCAAATATAATACAAGGTAGCAGAATTACACATAATAGTCTGCTTTATTATGTATATGAATACGTGAGAAGGAAAAAAATCTTTTCTTAAAATGATTCCATGTTTTATTAGTTTTCTCACTTTTTTATTCAACATGTTATGCAGTATTAGCGATAAATAAACATTATTCACTACTTTTTATCACTACTTCTTTATTTCTAAACAAGAAAATTCTGGAAAACTTCCGAAGAAAGGAAGGAAACAATTAAGTTCGAAATGAACTCTTAACAAAGATATGTAGATCATGAATATAAGTTACTTTCAGTTCCAAACTAGAAGAAAAAGCCCTCTCGAAATAACTACTTCAATAGAAACATTGGATTACATGAAAGAAAAAACACTTTCGATACAACTACTTTCTTATGAACATTGAATTATACAAAAAACAATTTTTCCTATTAAGTTTTTGTACTCCAATTCGTTACAGAATTGAATCAAATATAATTCATAGAAAATCTATACAATATAATATATGAAAGAGTTATAATAATTTCACTTACATGGAACACTGTCATCCTCAAGAGCAATAAGACACTTGTCTTAGTACCTTATCAGCACTTTCATGGATTATATTACAGGATGAAGCACTCATTTTTATACCACTGATGAGAAAAATCTACCTCTTTCAATTTATATCTTAATAATGTTGTTGATGTTTGTTATATTTTGAAATTTACCCAAGAAATGACGATTATTAAGGAAACGTACCCTTGTTCCTTGTAACGAATATATGTATCTTCATTCCATTATTGGACGATATAACAAAAATCTCAGTATGAAAAAACAACATTTCTGAAGAACGATAGAATTACGATATATTTCCTATTGAATTTACAACAATTGAACAAAAGGATGGCGAATTAGAAAATCAGATGGTAAATATCTATAAAACAACAATAAATGCCATTTTGCCATATCTTTTTATTCACAAACTGATTACTTTATTTTTCATTTAACCTAGCTAGATAAAGGATTCAGATTTACTAGTGACTTCCCCGCATGCGCGCATGTCAAATAATTGACTTTGATAATCAAATTTTTGATACCTTCGGTTAGTTATACTGTTGTAATTTTCATTAAAATCTCTATTTATTTTCAAAATAACTAAATTACCGATGTTACTCACATTGATAATATGAATTTATATCAACAAAATAATTTTTTAAATCTGTTGAGTAGTCTAGGAATTTATCCATCACAAAGCCAGATTTTACCAAGACAGCAATGTGTCCGGGATTCGACTGATTTCCTCGTAGATCGACCGAGTATACAAAATTTTCGCCTGAAACCAACTCCGTTAACAAGTCACAGATTCATTCTGTGAACAACGGCCAAGCAAGGTCGGTCGGATATAGTTCAATATACATATCATGATATAAGCCAAGGAAGTATCAGTTTTCTTGCAGGCATTTGCCAAACTCTACTGTGTAGGAACGTTTGGAGAAATCAAGCTTCGAATTATATTTCGAAATATTCATTTAATAAAAACGTCTGTTCCGCTCTGTCTGTTTGAAATATGTTTTTTCCGTTAATCAACTGTCGCCCCCATAGGAACGACATCTCTCAGAAGTTGAGGAACTTGTGCGAGCTAAGGACTAACGAGGTCTTACCTTTTAACGTGTGATTCCTAACATGGTTGCAGAATCACCCCAGCTTCAACCAGATAAATTCTCTCGAGAAAAATATCTGGTCGAGCCGGAATCGAACCCAAGACCTTCCGATCGTGAGTCGGGCGCACTACCACCGCGACAATTCCACTACTTCACATTCAAACAGTCGACGGACTCATTATTAAAATCATATAATATATATAGAAAAATTGGAAAATTGTGGTAAAATAAGTAAGTGTAAAGTGAGTGTATCGAAATAAGTGATCAGTTGTTTGTATGATAACACATCCACGTGTTGTAAAATATTTCAATATTCCATAATTGTATGATAATTTTTTTCCTTTGGTACGCCCCTGTGACAACGTCACTCTCTGTACATTCTATTGGTTGGAGACGAAGTCAAAATTACAAAATTGCGCGGGTATTATGAAATTAAATTCATGGTTCACTTCTTACACATGATATTCAAAACATTGTCCTTGACTATAGTGTTTAGGTCAATGAACTATTTTTAGGGTTTTCAACGCATCGCGTGAAAGCAATTATGCCAATACAAGCAATAACATTATATTCGATAATAGGTACTTTGTATTTTGGGAAGCTGGCAATTTTAACAATTTTATTCAGTTCTATATAAAAATAGCTTCTTCAATAGAGTTCAGAAAAATTCCGAATCTCATTATTAGGCTAACCATCACCAAACTAATTTTTATATTAATAGAAATCAATAAGATTGCTTTCTCGATAATAAACCGTATATTTAATGGGCTATTTTGCAGTGATAGGTATATGTATATAGGTAGGTAGGTACACTATTTTCAATTATTGATATTGATATATATATAATGAGGAGCTATGGCATTAATCAAATACCGTAGGTACTTCAAGAGGAAAAATCACATAAACTTTTACCCATAGGTTATTTTTGAAATTGAGGCAACTATACTTTCAAAGCCAGATAAGCCACAAAATTATTATTACTATTGATACTGGGATAAAAATAATTATTATTGTGCAATATATTATTATATTGCATAAATATTCATAAAAAATATTTGTTTCTATTTAAAACATAATTATTTCATTAGTTTTTCGTCTCATGACAAATATGTTGAAGGTGACTGATTTGGTCTTGAAATAAAACGCCTCAAATACAAAATTATGATTAGCCAAATCTCGAACGCCATCGTACAAAACTTTTTCAGGTTACTGTAGAAATTTGATAAATTATTATCCAACAGTTCAATAGTTCCACTTGAATAAATCATTTTTGTCTGTAAACAGGTTGCGTCCAACAGCTTCCAGCGGATGAAGCGCTTTACCGCAGAATATGGTAGAAGATAATTGCTGCATTCAGCCGCTGAATAAAATTGAAACGGCTCAAAAAACCGTTTGACGCTAGATTCAGCGTAGCGTTTTACGCGTTTTCGATATACGCACAACCAATAAACAGCTCTAGAAAGCTATTCTTGAATCACACGCAGTTCTGCGTATACTCCACCGACATAACCTAGTATACTCACAATGTTTATTGCCACACAAATGATTTCATGTGAATACTAGGTGTGACTAGGTGTATTCGATAAAATAGATTTATATGTATGTCTATTCTGAGGCTCATCAAGTATCTATAGTTAATATTAGGGAATGGTTCGAAACTAACCGATACTGTCATATTCATGATAAAGTGATGACATTCGCAACATGGTTTCCTGAAAGTCGGTGAACCAAACGTCAGCCAAGTCAACGGCATCACAGTCGGCGTAATATATTGTAGTTCGTCAAATTCCAAATGTTCCATAGTGTCAAATTGAATACAAGAGCATATATTTAGTATGAAGATAATATCTTTATACTGTGATAAGAGTGAATAAATTTCCTATTGATTCGCGAATCACCTATTGATTCACGAATTACCTATTGATTTGCGAATTACCTCAATGAACAGAAGTATAAAATCATGGTAATCTATAGATAGTCGAATGTGATCCGAAAATAATAAATTTATGGTTTTTCAGGTAACCACCTAACAATCAAATTATTGGAAATCTTGAAAAATTTTGGATTTCGATGTTGGATATGTTGAGGAAAATTTCCGAAGAATAATGTCTTCGTTATTGTTCTTCGTCATTTGTCACTATTTCTTCCAAAGACTTTCTCTCCAGGTTTTCTTGGCCTTTGCTTCCGTAAGACGCATTTGACCATTCTTCCAAAAACGACATTACAATTGTTTCGTGGTCAATAGTCATTTTCCGGTTGCTCAGAAAAAAAACCAATAAAAATCGTGGTTTATAAGTATTTTCAAAGATTATCAATATCATTTGAAATATTTCAAAAACAGAAGAAATTGTGGCAATCCGTTAACTTAGTAATTTTGGACAACAGAGTTTGAAACTAAAGCATAAGGTACAACTTGTCAATAGATGGCAGTAGATACGACTAATGATTGTTTAATGAATTCAGAAAGACAATGTCATGAACTATATTGTCTTTGTCACACTATAGAAGCAAACCATGACAAGTCGATTGTATTATTATTATTAATAATGATGATGATTAATTGAGGATGTAGTCGGGATTTTTTTGATGTTCATAACCATGAGTGGCGCTAGCCTTCAGAGGAAGTTATTCAAATTCAAGGTCAAATCGAGTTCAAATTGTAGAGCATTTTCATATTTGAAGGAAAAGTTCAGATAAAGTCTCTTTCACTATTTGACAATTTTGAGGACCACATCAATTATTGAAAAAATACAAAACACAGCTTCCCTATTCACGAAAGTTGGTTGAAGATTTTACAGCGCTGATCACAAAATAATAGGTTGCGATGGTGATTTACTAATCATGTCATATGGGTTTATTCAAATATTTACCCACTAAAAATATATGTACTTAATGAAATAAATATTCTTTATACATGCCAGTAAACCATTGAACCAGAAAAATAAAAACATATCTATCATATCGCCTACCGAAGTGGTTTTTTTTCGATTGATTCGGCCGTTACTTGATGAAGATCCATAGTAATTTCATAAACTACACCTTACACACACAATACTACCACATTTTCTAATTTGCGATCCAATTTTTTGTCTGGAAACAGAAACTCTTTATAACAGAAGTAGCAAAAAAAGGGCAGCTATCTGTACACTTTCTGCGATGAGAATTGAAAATTCAGCATTTACTAAACACAACTTCACTACCATCTACGTTTTGATGTAAATTAATTGGATCTAATGGCTAATGTTACCCCTAATAAAGGGTTGGAACGGTACCACCTGATATTCTTACAAGTTCTGGTCAAACCATGCATCTCAGTATAGGCATTCTATTCTATATATTTTTTGATAATCGCTAAAATGTTGAAACATTCTAAATATTTATGAATGTATTGATTTACAACTTTTCCCATGATTTATTTCTCTGATATTGGAGCAATTTGGAGCCCAATAAAATGATTACTTGCTCAGTTACAACTACTCCCCTGGCTAATACCACAAAGGGCGTTGGATTATATCTGACAGGTGTCAGTGCAGGAATCTTCACTGAAGTATTTCCTGCATATGCTGTTGGCGATATATCTGCCGGAATTGATTTTCGGGCAAACTTGCAGACCGGACCGGTTTCAGGCTATTTGGCCTCTCGTCAGTGTAAGATAGTGGCCATCATCGACATAGAGTCGATGATTTCCGATAATTAAAAATCGAATTCTTTTCAGTATATTATTCCTTGTACTAAGCCGAAGCGAACAACAAACATGTTTGTCATCGCCCCACCTGGTGAACGAGGTACTAACTAGGTTAGGTTAGGTCAGAAGTGAGTGTGTCTATTCGACCCTTCACCGCAACCCACAAGGGTTTATTGTGGCTCACATCTATTCAAACTCGACCAAATAAACTCAGCTTCTTGACGAAGCCGATCAGTTTGTATGGTGAGTGATCTTTCAGGTCAGATGGCA
>WOGR01005749.1:0-13569 GCA_015342045.1 Leptinotarsa lineolata | reverse complement strand
ATGTTAAGGCTCATGTCTACAGGGATAAACCAGCAACGACTGACGCTCTGGAAGCCAATATTGAAGCATTTATACGTGAAATACCGGTCGATATGTTAGAGTGTGCCAAAATTGGACCTTGCGCATGGGCCATCTAAAGCGTAGCCGCGGACAGCAGTTGCATGAAATCATCTTCAAATATTAAATTATATTGATCGTTCTATCGATTCCAGTAAAGATTTCATCAATGTTTTCAATTTTTTTGTGTTTTTTTGAAAATCAAATCCTATACCTCATAAAAAATCACCCATTAGTTCATTGGTCAATTTCCAAAACATGAAAATAATATGTACCCAATTTATGTATTTATTTTATGACAGCCACCACCTCAACTGCACGTCAAGTGTATGAAGAAATGTATAAAAACTTCAGATGAATCTCACTAGCATCTTTTGAAGTTGTTCTTTTTTTTTCGTAATTTCTCTGTTTTTGTTAATAATTCGACCAATTCTGAAAAAAGTTCCTTTGAGTTATATATATATATATATATTTATATAAGAATATTTCTTGTATACATTTCTTGTATAAACCATTGTATTTTTTTGGGATTAAATGGTTATTACTTTCATTATTGAACTTTCTAAGTTACTACTGCATTCCTTGCAGTAGTAAGCCTACTGCATTCAACACACTTACCCTTGTAAGACCCTTAGTTACATTCGTCGCATATCGTCAAAGTAGATAGCAGGAAATTTCTATCAGAATATTTTGAAAGTAAAGAGGACGCATCTGCTATTTTATTCAAATCCACTCGATCCTTCGATACCGTTCATCTCTCTCTCTCGCTCTCTCTCTCTCTCACTGTTTCAATAGGATTGCGATATACATACATCTAACAGCAAATATTCATGCAAAAATATGAGGAAGTATACAAAATGGACTCTCCGCTCCGCTCCCGCGATACGTTCGCTCCCCTTGACGGCAATTACTGTAATCTTATATATGTTAATGAAGGCAACTTTAAGAAAAGTCCACAAGTATGTAGCTGGGAATGAAACAAATTTCATTTTCTAGCTGCAAACTTATCACAAGTTCACGAAAGACCATTTATGACGTTCAGAAAAATATATAATAACCTACCAGATACCATAAGGAACGAAAATAATTCAATTTTTTTTCTAATTGTTAATCACTTCCACACTCAACTTCAAATTTTGCTCCCAATAGTAATTGTATCAAAGTGTATTTTTAGATTAGATTAGTACAATAAGATAATATGTCTATTTCGAAACATTTAACGGTCCAAATGAAAATAAATATCATTTTATATGATAACTATACTGAATGAAATATTGACACTCGAAATTGTAAACTAACAATGGCTAACAGCAATTAAATTTCCAAATAACCGATAATAATCTTACTGATGGTACCAGATTAGCCAACATAACCTAGAAAAATTAAATTGTTTGTATGTTAATAATTTGAAAATAATGAGCGTAATAGTTATAATCGATACTAAGTACAAGACTCACCAAAGTTTCAGTCGAAGATAATTAGCGTGGCAACACTGCGAGAACTCCCCCTTTGTATAATATTCTGAATATGATTTTGACATTTCCTGTAACTTGTATAAGCTGAAAAATCTGTTTTTCCGTAAACCAGCTATCGCCCCCTTACATATAACAACCCTCAAAAGTCCAAACCTGTGCGAGCTAAGAATTAACGAGATCTTACCTTTCAAAGTGCGATTCATAGCAGTTACACCGTAGGTGGTTTCCTAATGATTGTCCCCTTCCTCAAAATGTTTTCAGTTTCCTATTCAGCGAACCAAAACACAAGATTTTTGAATAATCAGCGCTAAGCGTGAAATTACCTATTTCAAAACGCGCGATGCGAAATCCACCATAAAAATTAAGACCCAACGGTTTGACTACTTAGGCTCTCGGTATGCCTAGAGCTGGGCAAAGGTTTCGAAATGCCCAACTTCACAACCCCGGGCGGGGTACCTTTAAGCGCCTGAACGGCCTGGTCCAGGGAAGCGTTTTTGATAACTTTACCATTGACGCTTACCAGTCTGTCGCCGGGTGTTATTTTTCCGTTTTGCTCTGCCGCTCCTTTCGGGACCAAGCTTCTCACCACTATGACGCTGGATTGAGCGTCCATGGGATCCTGGTAGTCCAGTATGGAGAATCCGAGACCGCGGTCCGTCTTGACAAGTTCCACGTATTCGATTTCCTCCGACCACATGGCAACGTTTGTAACTTCTAACGAGCGAGATTTCGCTTTCTGCAAGCTCGGTTCATCTGTAACTAAAAAAATCAAAACTGTAGCTGTAATGTAAACTGCCGAAGTGGTGCAAAACTAGGATAGGAAATATCACTATAATTGAGGTAACAACAGATTATAAATGCTTCAACAATTTGTCCATCTGATATAAGTCGACAAAGAGATAAAAATGACACGACGTAGCTACTGCTTCATACAATCTAACCTTTTAATGAAAAAATTCACTTTGATAAGTTGAGATTATTATAGAAAGACCCGTTTTTGAATTTATCTCCCAATAAATATAGCTTGAAGATATTCAATTTGTTAAATTTTCGGTTCTTCACTCTGTATAGCAGTGGTGTCAAAGATACGGGCCGCATCCGGCCCCCGGACTTATCACTGCGGCCCGCGATCACAATGTGTCACAGAAAGAAGAATCATGTTTTTTAGAGCTTTCAGACTTTACTCGATTCCTCTAGGGAAGTTTTAAAATGCACACACTACATTTTAAGTAATTTCAAAGGCAGCTCGTGCCTAGACAAGCGAGAGGGTGTTAATTAAGTACCTATTTATTTCTAGTAAACAACTCAACCATAGACAGTAGCGCCATCTCTTAGCAACAATACCCTTCTACGCGCTTCGAGTCTAGACTAGAACCTTCCTTATCGATATAAAAGGTGTGCGCCGGCGCGACGTGAGTCTGTATAAACTCTCTTTCAATAAACTTTCTTTCAGGTTTACCGAGGAGCACTCGACCGCGATCTCCAAAACAATAGTCTCCGGCTAGTTTATGGGGGCCCCATGAAAAAATTCAACTAGGAAAGTAATGATGAAACAATTTAACAGTTAAGAAAGTAAAAGCGCCTGAAGGCTGACCTTCGACTGAAAAAAGGTCAGATCTCAATCTTGCTGAAGTGCCCGGCAGCAGGTTGAGGACCGTTCCAAGAGGAACGTGAGTGGAAGGAGTGGGACATTACGTTTTCCTTGCAAAACTTATTTTGTGGGACGAAGCTTTTATCCCAGGGCACTCAACCCGGGAGGGGGCATGGGGGGACGTGAGTCTGTTGAGTCGAGTAATCGAAGCGATACGGTCGGAGGATTCCAGTTGTACTGAAAAGTAGTGATTGTGAAGGTATTGTGTATTTGTTGGTTTCGTGCGCGTGCGATATTCATAATTGTTGTGTAGAGTTCCATTTGGCATAACGTCACAAAAACGTCAAGTTGATAGTGAGCGCCGAGTTTTTCAATTTTGACGTCTCACAGGCACCAGTTCATTTGCAAATGGAGTTGAAATATCTTCAATCGGATAGTATTTTGAAAGAAAAATTTAAAGAGGTTAACGCTCTTAAATATTATACACAATATTTCAAGAGTTTGGATAACTACCCGGAATTAAAAAAGCATGCAGCACGCATTCTGTGCGTGTTAGTTAGTACCTATAAATGTGAACAGGTGTTTTCCGTCATGAAAATAAATAAGAACAAACATCGCACAAGACTTACGAATAAAGATGTCCAATCAAGTCTTAAAATAATTACAACGAGTATGATACCTGACATCAGTGAGCTTGTCAAAGACAAGAGAAGTCAGGTATCTGGATCCTCGAGCTCAAATTAGTTATCCTCTTTTATAACTTTGATATGATTTTCAACAACCGTATATTATATATTAAATAATTACATAAATAGAATGTTATAATAATTCAATACATTTTTTATTTGAATCTGGCCCGTCTACACATTCTAAATATAATATATAGCCCTCTGTAAAATTGAGTTTGACACCTCTGCTGTATTGAATTTTTCAGACATTTCAAGTAAAAAGAATTGAAATTTTTCAAAAAAATTCGACAGACAACACATTACCTGTAACAGTACTTGACGTATTCAAACTAGTATCGCTCAGAGCCTTGATTAACTTCTGTTCCGGCTGGGGTAAGAGATTTTTCAAGCTGCCACCCAAAATATTCCTCGCTTCGAAAGCTTCCCTATCCTGCGACGTATTGATTACTCTATTACTCTTGTGCTTTCTAGAACAGACGAGTCTCACAGCACTTGGAAGTTCTCTGAGGATTTTAACCACCTCGACATGTTTCATTCCCAAAAGTTTCTGACCGTTAACCTGAAAAGTGAAAAACATTTGACGTTAAGTAAATATTCGATGAGAAAGGTACATCAAGCCTAATGGAATATTTACCTCTAGGAGTTCATCGCCAGGACTCAGCTTCCCGTTCTGTCCAACAGGACCTTCCGGCAATATAGACCGGATATAGTGATGGGGTCGAAGTTCTACTCCCCCCTCCACATCCACAGTGCCCTCTAGACTGATTCCTAAACCTGTTGAAAAAATACGAATACAAACTCCAACGATTTCAACAATAGTGGAATGTTAGAGGTTTTGGGACATATTGTTTAGTGACTTCTCACCTTTGAGTTTGGTCAAGTTTGCGACAACTATATCAGCACCATTGCCTATGATTCCTTGCCATTTACATTTGATAACGGTTTCCAAATCATCTTCTGGATTAGCTTCGAAATCATCTTCAATGAAGATCTCTTTCGTTTCGAGGCTCTGTGCATAGACTGCGCTATCAGCGCTTCCAGTTGAGGTCCTTTCGTGGTCAACCTGCGGCTGAACAAAAATATCCAAGTGGTTACCATACTCACAAAAGAATACCAGTAATATTAAAATATGTTTGTTATATAGGTATAGTTTCACATCGTCAGCGGCCATGGAGATCCTTCTAGAGCTACATCCTTTCCACATTTTTCTGGAGAGAGAGGCTAGATGGACTGCATAGACTTGTGCACATCGCCACTTGCACAAAGCAATATAATGCAGAGTATACTAGACTGCTGGCTGATACTAGAAGTCACAGCATTCTGGGAATGATCTCTGACTTTATGCCTCCAACTGTCAACTACGAACTGCCTTATACAGTACTTATTCCTAGTCTGGGAGAAGGAAATTTTAAACGCAGATAGTTGTTGGTTCACAGATGGATCAAAAACACCTTCAGACTCTGGTGCAGGTGTTTTCAGTTGCAGACCCAGGATAGAGATATCAACCTGCCTAGGGACTTATGCGACTGTATTACAAGCGGAAATCTTCGGAGAGATTGGTAGAATCCCACCTCACACACAAGTCAATTTTCTCGGACAGTCAAGCGGCGTTGGAAGATCTTGGTTCCTACCGAGCAACGTCTAAATTGGAAGCAATTAGCTAAAAACGACTCTCCTCAATAGGAAGACTTGACAAATCGTGTATGGTCTGGATTCCTGGCCACACTAGCCTAGAAGGCAACGAGGCTGCTGACTCCCTAGCAAAGGAGGGTGCTGCAAGTAGCTTCATCGGACCAGAACATGTCATTGGTATTGCTTTAGGTTTTGCCAAAGAAACATTGAACAACTGATGGCAAGAAGTTTTAAAGACTTTTGGTAAAATCTTCCAGGATTGACTCAATCCAAGGCGTTCGTTCACTCTTCGAAGCTTGAAACCAAAGTTGTTGGACTTTAGTAGGGATGAACTAGGATGTCTAATAGGCCTCCCTACAGGTCACTGTCATGTGAATCATCATATGCAGAGACTCGGGACTGTCAGAAGACAGTGTGTGTCGCCTCTGTTTGGAATATGATGAAACAGCAGAGCATATACATTGTGCCTGCCCCGCCATGAACCGAATCAGGTTCTCAGAGTTTGGTAGAACCACACTCTTACCATCTGACCTGAAAAATCACTCACCATACAAATTAATCGGCTTCGTCAAGAAGCTGAGTTTATTTGGTCGAGTTTGAATAGGTGTGAGCCACAATAAACCCTTGCAGGTTGCGGTGGAGGGTCGAATATATACCCACTCACTTTTGACCTAATCTAACCTAATAAAAACACCCTATATACCTCGATGGCAGCGATGTTTTTTTCTTTGGCGCAAGCAGCCATGTTTTTTGTTCTCACGCTGCACACACAACACCCTGTATATCGCGATGGTAGCCATGTTTTCTCTTTAACGCTGCACACGCTGTGTACTCCACTCAATTCCCACCGCCATGTTTTTTTCGCTTATCCGTCATGTTTTTTTTCTTCAACGCTGCACTCAGTGCCTGTCGCGATGTTTTTTCGCGTAACCGCCATGTTTTTTTCTTCAACGCTTCACACGCTGTGTACTCTATTCGCTTAACCACCATGTTTTTTTCTTTAACGCTGCATACACCCCGTATACGTCGATGGCAGCCGTATTTTTTCGCTTAACCGCCATGTTTTTTTCTTTAACGCTGCACACACCCTGTATACCTCAATGGCAGCCATGTTTTTTTCTTTAACGCTGCACACACCCTGTATACCTCAATGGCAGCCATGTTTTTACTTTTACGTTGACACGCTGTGTACTCCACTCGATGCCCGTCGCCATGTTTTTTTTTCTTTAACGCTGCACGCACCCTGTGTACCTCCTTGGCAGCCATGTTTTTATACCATCTCGCGCTGTTATCTTTTAACTGAATCTTCTTCAATGCTGCACACACCTTGTATATCGCGATACTAGCCATGTTTTTTTCTTCAACGCTGCACACGTTATGTACTCCACTCAATTCCCGCCGCCATGTTTTTTTTTTCATAAACACTGCACACACCTTGTATACCTTGATGGCAGATATATTTTTTCTTTTACGGTGACACGCTGTGTACTCCACTCAATGCCCGTTGCCATGTTTTTTCTTTAACGCTGGGTGCCATGTTTTTTTCATAAACGCTGCACACACCTTGTATACCTTGATGGCAGATATATTTTTTCTTTTACGGTGACACGCTGTGTGCTCCATGTGTACCTCCATAGCAGCCATGTTTTTTTCTTCACGGTATTTTTCTTCAACGCTGCACACACCCTGCATTTAATGTGTTTTGAAGCAACACCCTGTATACCCAAATATTATTGTTCTCATATCATTCCGAGCGAGCTCGACACTCGTTATCAGCGATAATGCCACCGCAAACACTGATAAACCACTTTCGTCCCAAAATCCGCTTAGGTGATCTACTATTGACTTTTTGGAAAGAAAGGTTTTGGCTTTCTACTTTTCTGTTTTTATTTATTTTTTGTATGAAAATGGAAATGAATCCACAATAACCCCTGTACAGACATTATTTACGTGTAGTTATTTTGTAATCTTGTATTTTATATTAAGTTGTTGAGCTTTTTTATTGTGATTCAATTTTTAGATTATGATTTTTTTCAACATACTACTTACCACATATTTACGATTCCTATACATTTACATGTCGAAAATAAAATGAAGAAATAAAAAAATATCGACAAATACATTATTCCACATTTTTACCTCTGTATTCTCGATGGGTATCCAACTGAGAGTCTTAACTGGAGGAGAAACGGGGGTTGATACTAAATTCCTTTCCCTGTCTGCTAGAGCTTCTTGTAGCTGTTCAAACTTTGGTCCGCTCAGGTACCTTTCAAAAGTAATTGTAACCTCGTTGCCAGAGTCTTTTAATTTTTTCACGGCTTCGTAATTCGAACAATTTTCCAATGATTGACCGTCTACTTCTACAATTCTATCGTTGACGCTGATCTTCCCACATTTGTAGGCCTCGGATTTTTCGTTGAGATTCTTCACGAAAATTCCGCAAAGGGATTCTCGTTCGCATACATAACCTGCCACAGTTATACCTGAAAATATATTGAAAGATATTCTTAATCTCTGTCCCTTTTCATTTATTATTATTATGTATTCGAATAAAACTTTACTGTGAGATTTTCCAATTATCAGTTTACAAAACCACAACACGTGTTCCACTATACAATACTGTATTCTACGTGCTTGAGGTAACGTATTATTTGAACACTAATAATGGATTCTAGTCAAATATCAGCACATTATTGGGAAATATAAGATTAAAACAAGAAAAAAACAATATATTTTTAGGATAACAGACTTTATTTACAGTAACATGAAAAATTATTCAAATGGAGTCTTTTGTGCATAATCTTTTTGTAAATGTTAGATTTCGTTTATATGTTTCATCGTTTTCCCTCATGAAGAACCAACAATAATCCCCCATCATTGCTGCATCCCATCTGCCTTGGTAATGTGGTAACTTTGGTTTTAGGGGCTAGTAAATTCCATTGTTGTAATCTAGACCCTAATAGTTCACCATTCTCTTTGGATAAATGGAGGTCCTGAACTAGGTCATTTAATTCAGGTTGTTCGATTAAATAGGATGTTCTTCCTTCAGTCTCGGGAAAATAAGGACCGTCTTTTTCTGACACATCATCAGAACCTCCCTGGTCATCGTACATTTCCGAATCTTCCTCCCAATTTGCCGGGGGTGTTGGAACTGGTAAAACTTCTCCATGAAGAACCGGCGTTATTGCAGAAGGAATATCCGGATATACAATTTTGTTTGCTCTTTCTTGAAAAACCAGAAACGTTTGTCATGCAAAAGTAACAGTCGTTGTAATGATTTGTTGTTTCTCGCCAAATCATTGGAACTGCAGAAGGCATAAAAGAGCGTTTGCCATTTAACCAGTCACTTAGATTTGCTGCACAGGTTTGGCAACATACGTGAGGAGCCCAATCCAGATCTTGATCACCAACAACAAATCCAAAATACTTATAGTAAGTTACTTTGGTCATTTGATTAATTGGCCGTTTCTGCGATTTAGGAGTAAACTGACCATATATGTAGCAAAAACTATCTGCGGGATTAACGCAGCCGCGTTTCTGTACTCTGGACATTTTTGTACTGTTGCGTACGTCGAGTTCAAATATGTGATATTGCGTTTACAGGAGTCAACTCATTTTATTAACAAAGATAACAGTCATATAATAAATACTCTTAATATTCGCGTGTTTGCTCACCTTGCTTCTCTAATACTAACTCACCACTACTCGCGTAGGACCAATATTGATGATCGGATTGTCAACCTGCTACTTTTATATCGGTTCCGTATTTCTGGTATTTTCTGGAAACTTCCAGTATCGGAAGTTCGAGAGCGGCGTTACAATTCTCATATACAGCGGAAGCAGATTCAAATACTGGGCAGAGCCGCTGTGTTGCCAGATTTCTCACAATTTCTTCTATTTAGGGGAAAAGCAAATTTGGAATGTCGTGCTCATTAAATTTTTGTAAAAAAAATCATAACTCAAAAATCTTACGTGTTAGGAAAGTTTTACTATCATTTTCGCATTTAGGGACCAAATCTTAACAAAGGCCTCCCTTTGGCGTTACAGTCGTAAATTGGCTGTAAACAAGTGTAATGATTTCATGCAGTTGGAAAAACACTTTTCCCACAAATCTGGAATGGAGTAGAAGTTTCGATTTTTCATAACAAACGTTACCTCATATCAAAATATTATATTTGTCACACATGATATTCAACATTTCTCTGAAATTTTCCATCTTTGCAGATTATTGGAAAAACAGTTTTTTTTTAAACTATTCATAAACATCGTTCACATTTTGACATTAAAAATTATCGAGCAGTTTGCAATCAATCTGAATTACCCAAATTGTTAGACAGTAAATAAAAACCAATCATGGTATTGTAGATATATAATCATAAAACAGCAACTTGGGTTCAGTCGTAGTAGATCCGCCAGTACAAACCTGCTCATTTATCAACACTTCATAATAAATGCCTTCATAAATAAACACCATGTTGATTCTTTTTACATATATTTTTAAAAGGCATTTGACCAAGTAAATCATAATTTGTTGTTGCACAAACTAAACGCTTTTGGTATTCAGGAAAACATTCTGAGATGGATTGAAAATTATCTTGCCTGCAAAGCCCAATATGTAAAAAATTATAACTCAATATCTTCCAATATGTAAAAAATGGTAACTCAATATCTTCCTCATTCGCAGTACCATCTGGTGTACTGCAGGGATCTCATTTAGGACCATTACTTTTTAACCTATTTATAATGACTTAAATGATGTTATTCTCTGTGAATATTACTGGACACCACAATGATATTTTTAACACCTCGACATGTGCTTCAATCATCAAATGATCATCTTCAAGAGGAAGACTGAACTAGAGTGAATTTCTTTTGTTTGCAGGTGATCTGAAAATTTTCAGAGTTATTCATGACTCATCTGATACTGAATTATTACAGTACAATTTATCTAACTTTGTACACTGGTGTAATAAGAACTTATTGAGATTGAATATAGATTAATGTCATAAATTTACTTCTTTCCAAAACAAAAATCCCACAAATAGCCCATATGAAATCAAGCAAGTCAATCTTTCCTAAAAATAACCCCTTGAGTTTTAGACATACAACCTAGTCAACTTTTCGATGTTGAAACAATATTTGTCATCACATACCTAGACCATATTCATCCTTGATGAGCGTAACTGTAAACTTCTCCGTCTCTGGCTCGGAATTGCACTCTACATTGACAGCAACTGGTGACACAATCAGCTGCTTGTTCTCTATAGGTGATATTCCATTGGAGGTAACGCAATTTTTGTCATTGAAAACAGCAGATTCGCTGACATTCAAGGCATTTATCCTGTTCTCAACTTCCGTTTGCAGGAGTTCATTTTTGACAACTTCTAGAGCGTGAGTATATTGATAGAATGTAGTGCTGTAGCCGTTCTGTATTAATTGACGATCCAGTTCTTCGGGATCTGTGAGTATTTTCGTCGGCACAACTGGGGCAGAACTATTGAAAGTGTTGAAGTCTATCGAACTAGGTTCTATTGAGCGAGCTACCACCATTCTCACCTGAAATTTTTAGTAACAAATTAAAACAAATCAAACGCAATAGTGTGAATATTTCACAATTGAAATATTTGTAATGAACGGAAATACAGTCTGGCATGCTTCTACTCCTAAAGACACAAAAACAAGACTCATTAGATTGTTTTTCTAGGACTGGTACTTAGCGCCTCTGTTAAAATCGTGGGGTTATTGAACTAATCATGTTTAAAAAATTAATTCTGCTCAGTTATCCTGTAGGAGAAAGTGAATTAAAAGACACCCATTTGATGCAAAAGTAAAAATAAGAAATCTCCCTGACAACAACACATTCACTAACACAAAAGTGCAACATACTGATGTGAATTCTTACATATTGACATATTGGTGTAGTTTATAAAAATGGTAACCACCTGCTGTCCTGCCTGTCTCAGTACGGTAGCGACTTGTTCAGCAGTGAGGCCTCTTAAATTCACATCACCTATCTGGAGGATGTGGTCTCCGCTCTGCAAGCGGCCGTCTTTATCTGCTATTCCGCCTGGAAGGATTGATTTTATGACGACGCCAGTGCTTCGCCCACCAACGATTCCGAAACCCAGACCAGAACCATCATTGAAAAGATCAATCACTTCAACTTGAGACCATTCTGTGCTCAGTACCATTTTTTCTGATTTTATTCATTTCTCCGTTAGTTGAAATTTGATAAGGTCTGTATTTCGAAGAGCTCAGATGTTTTAAATCAATGAAGGTATCACAATTTATAGGTTAGGGGTCGATTCGATTCAGCTAATTGCGATTTCATGAGCTACATCACATAGGGACACTATTCCGAACGTTTCCAGTTATATTAGCCCAACTATAAATAATTCAGAGTAGTTTTCAGCATGACTCCTGAGATCTAACAATTAAAAATTAACACAGCTGATTGTCAATGTCAATATCGAAGTTATCTGTGTCAACTGTCAATTCGGGGGAACCACGGAGTGGTGGATGTACTAATTCGAACGTCAAATTCTAGTAAAATTTTGACATAAGGGACTGTACTCACAGAATAGTAAACAATTGTTTACTATTCTGTGCTATGGTCACCAACAAATATTGAATTCTTAGGGGTTTTCTGGCGTTTAATCGTATTCGAGCGTGTATTCAAAAACGATTTCTAATGACGTCATTAATAATAAGATTCGCCAGAATGGAATGATTCAAACTGTGTCAGATGTCAAATCCAATAATAAAAACAAACTTTTCAATTTTCTCTAACTTCAATTAGAATCGGATTTCTGCATGCAATAAAATTTCCCAGCTTTCTTTTGTACATCCTTTCAACGTATCTGATAAAAAGTTTTCGACACTTTATAAATCATATCGATCAAAATAAAGCATAAACTGACAGCTGACGTACCGTAACGTCAAAAAGTACTCATACTTCATTAGAATATTTATTGGAAAAAAAATTTCAAACATAGGCAGGTAAGAAATAATTGAAAAAGTTAATCACCGTAATTATAGATACCTAATTATAATTACGAATTTTGATGATGAACTTTTTAAATTATTTCTTGTATATCGGCATCTTTTGGACTACATGCAATCCTCATTTTGTCTTCTAAATGAGTGGAAAAACGATTGCAGTATTTGTTTTTTAAGAAGTTAATTTTCGAAATCCAATGTATTTCTGCTCTCTATGAAGCTTCTTGCTTCATAGAATAATTCCACATCTTCGTTTTCAACATACCAAGGGTTTTCCACAAATATAAAACAGTTCTTAATTTTTCTCAGAACGTCGAATCTATTTTGATATATAATCAGTGGGCATATTTTAAGACTGGCTATAAATCAAATCATCTAAAGGAAAAATTCATTCAGGCCAGTTTCAAACTTCCTACACTGTAGGTTAATGGACTGACACCTATCAAAAAACAACTACTCCCCTGGCTAATACCACGAAGGGCGTTGGATTATTGAACGGGCACACTTGCAGACTGGTATCGGGACATTTGGCTTTGTCCCTTTAGATGATTTATATCATAGCCAGTCTTCAAGTATGCCCACTGACTATATGTGGAAAGTTTTCTTTTTTTATACGAGGAATTGGGCGAATTTCGGATATGCGGTTGGTTAGTATTTCTTGGGGCGATGACAAACATGTTGTTTGCTGTTCGCTTCAGCTTAGTTCGAGGAATGATACGCTGAAAGGAATTCGAAATGCAATTATGGATATTATCGACTCTATGTTGATGATGGCCACTACCTTGCACTGACGAGAGGCCACCTGTCAGATATAATCCAACGCCCTTCGTGGTATTGGCCAGGGGAGTAGTTGTTTTCTGATAGGTGTCAGTCCATTAACCTACAGTGTAGGGAGTTTGAGACTGGCCTGAACGAATTGTTATGGCATCGCTCCTTGCAGTCTGAATCAACAGGAGTTATGATTCATTCTTAATATTATCCATTGTCTGATGTTTCAGTTTATTACGAAAGGGATTATTCAATAATAAAAGTGTTGTAGAGATCAGTCGTTTCCTTAGTTTTGTGCGAGAGTGCATTTCAGTCTCTTTTATATTTTAATATCAGAAGTGGGATTGAGTAACTTCAC
>WOGR01005748.1:0-13570 GCA_015342045.1 Leptinotarsa lineolata | reverse complement strand
ATAGGACTATTACTAGGTCTTCAGGGCGGATTTATGAAGTTTTCCTGTTTTCTTTGTTTTTCGAATAGTAGGGTAACACAGAACTATTATCAAGTAAAATAATGGCCTCCGTGAGATAAAAATATTCCAGATCTCAAGCTAACATGAAGAATATACCTCTTGTTAATCCCAAAAACATTTTGTTACTTCTATTACACATTAAACTGGGGTTAATGAAAAATTTTGTGAAAGCATTAGAAAAAGAAGATGATGCGTTTGAATATCTTAAACACGTTTCTCCAAAATTAAGTAATGCAAAGCTCAAGGAAGGTATGTTTGTTGGACCACAAATTAGAAAAATACTGAGTTATCAACAGTTTGATCAAAAGTCAGGTAATGTTTAATTAGCTGCGTGGAGTTCTTTCAAACGAATTGTTTCGGAGTTTTTAGAAAACGAGAAAAATTACGAAACACTTGTAAAAGAACTACTGCAGAATAGGATGTCGCATGTCTCTCAAAATCCATTTCTTGCACTCCCATTTGAATTTTTTCCCAGAAAATTTAGGTGCTGTCAGTGACGAACAAGGGGAAAAGTTCTACCAAGACATACTGACAATGGAGCAACGTTACCAAGGCAGAAGGAATGCAGTAATGATGGGGGATTATTGTTGGTTCCTCACAAGAAAAAACGATGAAACATATAAACAAAAGTCAACATTTGCAAAAAGGTTATGCAAAAAAGACTTCATATGGATGTTTTTTCATGTGTATTGTAAATAAAGTCAATTATCCTCAAAATATATTGTTTTTTTCTTGTTTTGATCTCAAATTTTCCTATAATATGTGAAAATTTTTGTACAAAATGAAAATAACTATAACTCAAAATCTATACGTGATGGAAAGATTTTGATTTTGAATTCGCAGGCAGGATGCTTTGAACTCTCATGTATAGCCATTATAATATTAGTTGCAATTTTTTTTCTCATTTGTTGGCTGGTGTTATTATTATCTGGGTGATGCCGAAGGTATACTCTTCAAAGACAGTGTTCGTCCCTTTGTGGGGAGGATGCAGAAATGAGTTCAACACTGTTAGAGAAGTTAGAAGGATACTTTCAAGATAATCATGATATGGCTGTAAACATGAATTGGTCTGAAAGGAACCAAAAACTGTGTTTCACAGAGTACCAGAATATTTCAAAAATAATAGTTGAAGAGCAGACATCAATGTTTGGATGTTGATGGTGAAAATTATTGAAAAAGCTGTGGGGTCATAATGGTAAACTATCAAATGCTTCTTCAAACTGTCAGTAAGAAAAGAAAGTATCAAGTGGGCCAAGCAAAGCTACGAACGTGACTAATATATTTTTACGTAATATATTTAATAAATGGTGTTCTCAGAGAAATGTTCATTTTATAGAATTTGAAAATTTTTTACGAATTTTATATTTTGTTCAACTCTAGCAAGGGCTCAATAAACTAGCATTATGCATACTGATATGATTTTCAATCAATTATTCAGAAAGTCACTATAGTCCCGATAAAATATTTTCCATCCAGAATATTGAAAACATGACAAAAAACTTGCCCAATGCTATTACCGGCCTAACTAAAATGTGAATGACTAATGATTGGATGTGGAAGAACTGGCTCAATACTGAGAATTCGAAATGATCCAATGTGAAGTTTTACCGGGGCTGATGTCGGCCATAGTAAACCTATACGAAACAGGCCGTTTGGGGAAATTGGTGCTTAGCCATCAGTATCAGGTGTTCGGATATTGTAACAGGCCATTTATTTACCATAAGATATTGTTTGTTGAAGGTGTTTATGAAAACTTTCCAAGTTTCTAGCATTATCGATTCTGTCAAGATCTAGTCGCCTTCACCGTTGTCATACATTTGATCATAATCTAATAGTTCTTTAAAAACTCTGCCAATTTGGTTAGAAAACTTGAATGTGAAGTAGGCAAGATAGAAGCTGAGAGCTGGAACTTCAGAACTGTTGTCACTGTACAAAAATATCGGAACAAAATCCTATACCAGAGTATAATAATTGCCTGGGCTATTTTTATTCTCAATCATTCTGTTTCATTTTTAGTATTTTCAAGCAGATTACCGAGTGTTTTCTAGTGATTTACCTAGCCGAATGTGTAAATTCAGTCTTTTTTTCTTTTAGATGGCTCACGTGAAACACCAGTCAAGGTATGACATGATTCCCTTTTCCATTTAGAAAAAAGTGGGACTCTCTCGTCGACGAGTTGCATCACTATGCAAAACAACAGTTTTTTCATAAATTACTGAGAATGATTTTTTATTTTAACTTTATCAGACCTTGATTAATTGTCCCATTCAAAAGTTAAGAGTACTGAATTGATCTTAGGTTACTCTATTTAGGTAGAGCTCCAAATATTGTGTGGTATAAAAATTCTTAAACGACGATTTAACAATCTTCTTGACGTTGAAATATGTTCAAATGAAAACTGAACGGCTAGTGAATTATATCTCTGTACGAGATCATGTCCTTTTTTCGCACAACTAGTGAATTTTAATAAAGAAAAACGCTGCTGTTGGATCTTGTAATGGTGGCAAATGGGTAGATGGCGGAATATGCGAAGAGATGAATGTTCATATAAGAGAGGAATTTAAAAAATTTTGTGGGTCAGATTAGATCTGTCAGGTCGCGCGAAGCTATTTTCCTGCTACGCAAAATTTTGTACCGCAGAAATCGAGAATTTCAGGGGAATTTATGCATGCAAAACAATTATTTTTACTGAAACTCATTTTTTACACGATAAACGTTGTTTAGTGATACGAAGAGTTACCTAAGAAAAGTTTTCTGAGGTTTCGAAGTGAAATGTGGGAAGAATCGGCAATCGAATATTCTGGAAATCATTGAAACAATCATTTCTGATGACTTGTTTATGGAGAGACACAGGCACTGCGGGAAACTCTTGAAATGCTCACAGAGCAGTGGGCGTGAGAAAGTAGTGAGTGAATTTGAATCATTAGAGATATAACTCATTCAGAAAAACTGACTGCAAGAACGGTGTTTTTCAAATGAAAGAGTTTCCACAAAAGTGTGGTTCGAGGTGTGTTGAGTGGAACATTAAAACGATAGATAACTGTATTGTTCCAGGTGCTTCCGACATATATCGCTCTTAGTGGAATCAATCGGAGTACGTCAGTCGAACACTTCCCATGAAATTATCACCAGAAGACGAAAACGCCTATCAAGGTTGCTTGTGATGTGGCGGTCTTCAATAATACCCCTGAAGCGAGTGGCAGATTTTTGTATTCATTTCCGGCTGATATTACTAGAAATGCTTCACCTCATTGCGTTAGTCATTTATTCATTTATTTATTTATTCACCCTAACAGAGCACACAGGTCTAATTATCACATATAATATCTTACACAACAAAAACATAACAACATAAGTCAGTTACTGACGTGATGAAGCGCAACAGATGTCAGCTGAAGCATCGTGGATTTTTGAATGGAAATTCGTCGAAGATAGTTGACATAATACAGAAATTGAAAGAGATTATTCTGGTTGTCTGGTAGTGCATTAGATTACTGCGCGTAAGAACATTGCTGAAATCCATTTTCGAATGATATTTATGCTTTGGAATGATACATTTTGATAGCGTCTTGAATGAAAGTTATTTTTTTCATTTGATTTTAGGCAGCATCGACTACTGTGGTCATCCGCTGCTTTTCTTCAGAGTGGGCATTTGCGGAAGGCTAGATCTTTCAATATATACCAATGGATTTCAAAAATATCATTGTGTTTCTATTGCGCTTTTATCTGCAAGGAATTTTTCGATCCTTGGTGGTTAATTGAGTGCATTTCTTTGTGCTGACGTTGGTAGGCATTCACACATAACAGTAACAGTCGACCAAGCATCGCAATGAGTACAAAGCAAAAAAGCAAAGCAAAAAAAGGTTTATTAAAATAAACTATTTACATATCTATATTTCATGAGTACCTCTACCTTACAGTTAGAGTAACAAATTGACTTCTAGTTTTTGACAAGCGCGTCTTCCCGCCCCCGCCGAAAGGAGGCAGTTGGGGATGCCTCCCGCGATGTTAGCGGGTTGACGTTTACCCAGAAACACAGACTCAATTAGAAACGACATTTCGTGTGCCTCCTGCCGCCAAGGCTTATGCACACCATTATATGGACTTAATATTTAGCTCGCTCGAATACAATAATAACATAGCTGTCGTTGTCCTGTTTGGCTGGATGCTCCTGGAAAAAGTTCATTAAAAAAACAGAACAGGCTGTGCAATGGTTACATATTGGTTCCTCTCTTCCAAGTATTAAGTACTTATGAATGAGAGCTATATGACCTATTCGTAGACGATGTAAGCGTACTCTGTCTGCACGACTCAGTATCACAGGAGGAATCAAGACATGATTGAATTTGAGTTTTTTTAAGGATGTGTTACATTTCTCCTATTGGTTTTACCATGTGGTATGTATATATTTGATATCAGGATTGTGAGCCATTTCATTGTCAGAAATTCCTACTTTTTCTGTCACCCAGATGTGAGCGAATGTTGTACCGGTTTCAAATATTACTCTCATTACCTCAGGATTCAGTAAAGTGACTCTGAGGGCAGCAAGAGAGTTGCTAACTAATTATACCAAGGTGATCTCTTTGTATATTTCGCAATATCTTAGGGTTTGCCCTATAACGTACTGTTCTGCGGTAAGAATTGATGCTGATGGTGATAGTGTACATGAATGAGACATATCATCAATTATGGAGCAACCTAAACCAGTTTTTTTACACGATCCGTTGGTATAAATAATTGATGAATGTTGATACTTTTCTATTATTTTCATAAAAATTGAGCTTGTGAACATGAGAGTTGTTTCAGTTGAAAAATATCAAATCTAATCTGAGGTTGATTTTTAGTAATTCACAGGTTTGTAACTCTTGAATAGTTACTGGTAAAATTTGACTCATGTGTATATTCAATTCTTGTTTCGAATCTTTTGTTCTGACAGTTAGAGGATTAGAAATCGTTGGCCTGAGAAGGTGAGAGTTATCGTTTTCATAATATGAAATATAACTCCGGATAAATGGCCTCAATTTCATTCCTCAGACATGGGTGAGTTGAGTTTGTCTTTTCTCATGCACAATGGTTCAACACCTGATTCACAATGCATGCTTGTCACCGATGTTGTTGGAGATGGATCTAGACAATACCATATTCCAAAGTGATGAACTGCATTCAAACGATTCAACACAGATTTTCCAGCAGAGGGATGAACAATACAGCCATAATCTATATGGGACATAACTGAAAATTTATAAATCTGGATGAGTGTTTAAGTTTCAGCTTCCTAGCGGGTTGATAATAATTTCATAAGATTTATCACTTATTTAGCAACTTGGGGAGTCGAGGATCACACCTAAAAATTTCATAGAAGACACACAGGTATTAATTTCTTCATTTGAAAGAATAATTGGATGAATATGAGGCCCAGATAGTCTACAGAAGTTATTACATTTGGTTTTCATAGTAGAGAGCTTCAGGCATCAATTTCATGCTGATGTGCAAATTTAATCAATAGCAGTTGTAGTTGATTAGTGATTTCATCTATTGAATTTCTTTTTAACATAATGCACAGATTATCTACACGAAGACAACGTCCCATTTCTGAATTCTCACTAGCAGCTATACTATCTATGGCGATAGCAAATAGTTCACAACTAAAGGCGAGCCTTAAGGAATATCATTTTCCAATACTCGCAACGGAGATAAAGTATCACCAATTCTCACCCGGAACTCTTCCTAAGGTAAAAAAGAGGTTTTTTTAGGACTAATTTAGAGACAAATAGTGTTAGAATTCTTCGTAAATTTTTCAATTGAACTTAGCTTTGGAGTTCGAGGATCTTCAATAGGACTAAGCTCTGGACGTCGAGGATTCTTCGAGGATTGTTGAATCTCTGGTTCTTCTTAGGACCGATTCAGAGATTTTTAAGGAACGGATTTACGTTCGGATATTTTTGTGAGCTAACCATACCTTCGTTTGTACAGGTTCCTGTCGACACAAATCCTACGCAGAGAAGAGTAGGTCCTCACTAAAGTTGCCCACCCTCAGATACCGGGTCCCTCCAGGACAACGATACCCTTTATCCAACCCTCCTGCGGACGGCCCTCATTCTAGGGTGCGGTTCATCAAATAGGCTCCTTGATCCTTATTACTTCAGCTCAGTTCATTCAGTAGATCTTGATTAGAAGGAATTTAATAACGCGAGAAGAGTGAACTTAAAGTTTTAGAATTCCGTGAATCCTTCCCTCTGCCTATATCCAAGTCAGAGTCACATTAGGGAATTTTTTATTCGAAATGCAGACTAGGGTCAAACAGGCACGAGCGCAACTTGCAAGAGATACGACAGTGCAAATTCGCGAGGTCAACCACTTCGACCAAAACACTTTACATTCAGACAACTTTAGTCGCCCTTGTGCGACTTCTACGAATAGAAGAGGACCCCAAATGGAATCTGTGAACACAGGGCCCAGAATTCCGCAAACTCCTGCAGAGACGGCTAGTCTGAGGCAGTCTTTTGCAATTCGAAACTTTTCAATTAACGAGGACACTAGTACCTCTCCTGTGGTCACAGAGCAACAAAACCGTGGCACTTTCGGCTCTATTGCAAGTCGTTTAGCTAGAACAAGCGAAATTTCTTAAAAGACTTTGTCCTCAAATCGCGAAGCGCTTTCGTGTGTAAATTCAGTTGTCAACCGATTTAGGGATTTAAATACCCCAAACACACAGCGAATGGATCAAGAAACATTCGAAAGGGAGCAACAGAATATTAAGGAAAAGCAACAACAAAAACCAAAGGATATTCGACCACAAAGCGCACACCAATTAGGGCTACGCGCAATGATGAAGTTAGGAAACAAAACTCCTATGCTGAGATCGGCCGCGAAACCAGCTAGCCATTCAGCAGTTCACGCGGAGAGACAGGAGTCTGTCCGAGAAAAAGGCGATTCCACGAAAAACCCGATCGTCTTATGGAGGAATGGACAACCGGCAGGAGTACCTCCTAAAGAGACAATTTTGCCTGCAAGGAAAATTATTGAAACTAAAGAGATGTTGCCCACTTATATGAAAACACCAAAAACCACATTGTACAGGGTGTACAGCCATCCTGTGCCAATAGCGAATATGCAAATTAATAAGCCATTGTTGATCCCGACAAAGAGTTCTTGCTCAGGACAAGACTTCCGGAACAGGGAATGTTTCGGAAGTGAAGAGGAAATCTTCGGAGGTTATGAGGATTCGCCGGCGGGCGTAAAACGCATAAACGTGGAAGCAGGAGATTCTAGACGTCATTTGGAGTTGTCAGGCTATGAGAGCCACAACAATTCGCTGGCGGGCGTTAAACGCAGGAACGGAAAAGAGGAGGTTACAGGACAGGTCTTCCGACGCCAGGCGTCGGAATGCCTCCAGGAGGCGGCCAGCAGGCGCCCTTGAGACGAGTGGGGCGTACTGTGCACAGGGGCGCAGCACGTCTTGTACGAGCCGGAAACTGGCGCTATAACGGAAGAGTTAGGGGGTAGTGGTAGGCCAGGGAGTCACTTCGAAAGCGGTGGAGCTTTGGGGGTGGTTTCATGGCGGGGCCAGTTGCAAACACAGATCCTCATGTATAACCAGCTAGTCGAAGCAAACAAACAACCTCACGCTGCACTCAGGCAGGATCTGAGTACCGAAATCCCTGGGACTTAGGCTTGACAGGCCAGGAGGCCGATGTAGCGTAGGGAAGTGGTACACGGCAGGAGCGGAGTGCCCATGCACGCTCCCCCTACACCAAACTCTACTTGAGGACATGATGCCCGAAACGTAGGGCTGACGAATGCAAGCACGCAAGGAGAGGTTCGGGGAACGCTCCGAACCTGCGCAGAATTTGGTACCACGAACCCTTCAAAAGGATATCTCTTTACATTTTGTCAGTGCTGACTCGAGTTCAAAAAAGATGGATGGAACATTAGAAAAGTGTTCAGCAATGAGTTCAACTTTCGTTGGATCACTTGTAGTAGTTCCATCTGAATTATTGCCATAAGAAATCTGCTTGAAGGAGTACGCTTTCTATTCTGTACCTACGTTGTTGTAGACTCTGTTGTTAACATAGATACATACTCCCGCCATGACTGATGCTGTGGTTCTGATATCAGGAGCCAATTCTTTACTCTATCGCGTATGAAATGAATAATGTTCTCAACTGTAGGGTGTCTTTTAAACATATCAAGTGCATATTTCTTCAATTTCACCTGATTACAAATTTCAGAATTCCATTATGAACTTCTACGATTTTTGGTAAAAGTGCTCGAATGGAATACTGGATTTAAAAGCTTCGATTATCAATGTGGTTATATCATCCACTGTCAAGCAGCCATCTTATGAAATGTCTTAGATGAATAACTTTCTTCAAATAGTTTTCAGTTAGCTTTAGATATTATCCAGTGTAGTATAAAAGTTTGTTAACCAAACTTTTTTATCTCCATAGTGACCATACGTTGCGTTTTTATTAAATGATCGATAATCATTTTACATATCCCGAAATATCCGAAGTACTTTATTATTCATTGTCTGACTGGAAATGATTCATTCCATTTTGTTATAAGCTGGTATGAATATAAAAAACGCACTATACCAAGAACCAGATAATAGTTTGATAGAATGATCTGAGTAGAGTCCGCAAATGGAAGAGTAAAATTTAATAGGACACCAACTTTTCCACCTCGTTTCGGTTGATATTCGCCGGAACCATAATATTCACGACGAATATTGTCTTAGGTTCAATGGTCGAGACGAACAACGTCAAGTAGTCTGGGTCACAAGATCGGTTTTTTGGAACTTCTGTCCAAGGGCACCGAATATCCAGGGCTCATTCGACTCGAAATGCCTCTAACAACTTTTTGAAAAATTTCAAGAGGGGCTCGAAAAAATTAGAAAAGTTATAAATATTTCAATAAAAAAAGGGGGTTTTGGTTTTTTGCAAATATCTCGGAAATATTGAAGATATCCGAAATTTAAAAAATAGCCTTGAAGGAAAGGAAATTTACTAAAAAAAGTCACCTTCCGGAACTCTATCACCAATATTTATAATTTTAATTTAGCGGCAAAAATAGCGCTAGAAGAGGGCGATGCGCGTTCCGCACGCGCTGACCGATACGGACTTTTGAACAATAAAAATTATTTTAACTCATTGAATATCATTATTGGGAAAATAAAATTCACATACCTCCTAGACACTTGAATAAACAAAAATCCATTAAAAAAACTTGTTTCCGTGTTTATATTATTATATATATACTTTAGTTAATTAACTAATTTTTACAAGTTTTGAATTCACATAAAAACTCTGATAATTTTTAAACTGGAAACCTCAATTTTTTTTCACTTCTTGTATCTTTTCTTGAAAGCCTTCAAAAAGATTCCTGTTGAAAAGAATTGAAAATTCAATTAAAGCAATGAAAAATTATTTATTATTCAAATTTATTCGTATTCTTATTATTTGAAGTTTCATAAAAATGAGTTTTCATAATATTTAGCTCTATTTGTTGAAAAAATTGTTATAAACAAATGTATTGTTCATGAGATATTCGAAATTTTTTCGAAGGGTTTTTTATCAGTGACAAATATTATGATTTTCAAAAATGGAATCGTTTCTAAAAATTTTTTTTTATTGCTTAAAAACGCATTTGTTGATCAAAAAATTTTTTGCTACTAAATATGAATATTGAGGAACGATTTTTTTCAAATCTTAATTTCTATTTCTCTTTGTTATTCTGAAAAAATCTTTTCTTCAATTTATATTTCCTTTATTTATATAAAGGATATATATTTTTTAAAACTACTAAAATAAAAAGTACTGAATAAACGAACTACACAAAGGTTTGAAGAGACATTTCCGGTACACCATAATTAAATTCGTAGTATCAACGCCAGCCATCTGGATGGTATTGATTTTTTATTAGATACTCCTCGAAGAGATTTTATGTTGTGAATTTTTGTTGGGAGCCTTTTCATAATCGATCCGCATGCACATATTACTTTTACTCCCTCTTATGGACTAGAAAAGTTTCAAAGACAGGTTATATGACAATAGGTTTTAAGATGCCTTCGAGAGTATAGAAATCGAAAAATGCGGAATTAGATCCATGAACAGCGACAAAGGTCCCATTACAAAGAGCCCGTTGTTTACTGTTTCAACTGATAATTACAGGTTAGAAACCTGATAAACATCAGACATGTAAGTGAATTATGAGAGATATCATAACATATATGAGTAGGAAGTAAAATACAATAACACAATAACTTATTTTGAAAAATAATTGACGACCCTCATCCTATTATCTTTCAGATTTTGAATCTGTTAACATCTTCTTTAGATATTGAAAGTCCAAACTTTTACCATCCAGCCCTAAGTTAGTTCTAAGCTTCAGTTTTATTCATTACGTGATGATGTTAAGTAGGTTAACGTAACGGCGATGGTTGAACATCGCGGTTACATTACGGATTATTTATAATAAATGGATACACACCTTAGAAGAATTCATGTGTCACAGTACACCGTAGAATAGACCAATCATGATTATTTTTTTTATGATGATGATAAAGTTACATACTATTTCTTTCTTGGTTATGTCTTAGTGTTATAATTCCTTGCACGCTAGGGAAAATGTTATGATGTGGGTCGGACAATATAAAAAAGAATATGAAGACACGAGGTCGATATTACACTGAGCAAATTGGTACAAGCACAGAACTTTGGAAGCGTGGCGAATAATATGCGGCTTGTTATCTAGCGGACATTTGTGACTTTACACTTGAGAAGTTCACCGACTAACCGACTCTTGGATTGTATTCGCATTTCTATCAATATGAAACACTTGATTCCAATTGATTCTTGAAACAGACAATCCATGCCGAATAAAAATAGACATAAATACTGATTATGTTACTGTAGGAATTATCTGAATTTCTGGATCCGATTTCATTGAGACAAAAAAATAATTTTTTGTATGTTATGGATTAAATCAAAAACTAAACTGAATTTGAAATCGTTTCAACCCATAGAAAGCTACATTATCAACGACTAACATGAGTCGTAGTTTATTTAAAAAAAAACACGCTTAGTAATTGCAAATCCTCAAAGTTTCACAATTTCTATAAAATTGATGAAGAAGTGAAAAGTCAGAAGATTTTTTCTCAGAAACTCTCTTCTAATGAAATATTCCCTTTTCAAATTATTTTTTGAAATATTTTTTCACTTCTTTTCTGTAAAATCATTTTAATCTCGTTCGATATCTACGAGTCGTCAAATTTCACAATTTTAATTAGGCAATTTCATCGTCGATCAGAGATGAAACGCAGGCTCAAAGTAATATAATTAGCGGGAAATAGACAGATTATATATCCAGTTATTTCTACAAGTACTTGGAAACATATCAGTTTATATTCATCATACGGAAATTTGAAGTGTGTTGAACGTAATAACATTTCCAGTTCACTGCTTGCAATTTACTTTTCAACATTGCAACACTCATGCATATACGAGAAGTGGTTCATTCTGGAGATTAAAAGTGGACTTCATAACCCAATCCCGCAATTGCAACGTCAGTACGGAGTCGGCCAATTTTTTTCATTTGATAATAACGGTCATAATATCAAACGTTCTATTGAATAGAGATGCCAAATAAAAGTTACGCAATATACATTTATGGATTCTTAAATAGCCATTCAGTCGTTTCATTTGTTCAAAAGCAATTTCGAAGATTTTGAACCATTGATTCTGAACCATTGATTTCTCGATCAATTTGTTGCAATAATGCATTCTAGCATGAATATGATACTTTTTTCGAATGATCCGTTATGTTGGCATAATGAGACAAACCATTGGTCTCAATCACAGGTAACTTTTTAGATATTTCGAAATCAGAAAGATCTGAAGGAGCATACAAATTTCACAAATTCTCTGGCTCCTCTTGATTGGAAAACTTGATATAAAAACAGAAGGAGATATTACTAGTCTTCCCAAAGAAATCAAACAAATGAATGGTAAGATAAGTTCAGGTCTCGGAGGCTGAACTGTTCTAGTTCATAACGGAAAAAAATATGCAGTATCAATAACAAATAAATTTGAATCACTCCTGGGCAAATTTCTTTCCAAAAAAATATTTCTAAATTGAGAAATTGTCAAAACTGAGAAGTTTTATACATTATACGTCTGTTAAAAATAAGCAAACAAACAGGAAAAACAAGCACAAACTATTTCATCACTTTGGACTTTTATTGTCTTATATGATTTTACTATGAAATCAATAAAAAAAATTAAATGAAATGGAAATACAATGGAACTAATAGAATAATCGAGATACAAAACGAAAAGGACTACAGAGTAAAAAGAAATAAAAAAGAATGAAAATTGTAAAAAATAAAAAAAATACCAAAAAAAGATTTCAAACCGAGTTCCTTCCCGACGTTTCGATTATTAGTATCCACAATCGTCTTCGGGTGATGTTTGGACAATTCCTCTAAAAGATGACTATTTACAGATCATTCGAGCGCTTTTACCTATCCCATCTTCCCTCTCTCCGCTTCACCGGTTCAGCGGGACTCGACCGTTTTCCGCTTGATTAAAGGTTATCTTATGTTTCATATACCTACGCTAACTCAGCTGAATGCGTCGTTGCACAACATATATGCAGCTTCTTTGAACTCTATCTCAAACGAGTGATCCGCCCTGTGGATGATCTCAGCTTGGGACCACTTGATGATCATGTCTGCTAGTCCCAATATACTGGTTTCTCCTCGCTGTGTGTTTTCTTGTGCTCAGCACAAATAAAAACACCTGATTTTCGTCGGGCTGCTACGGATGGTGTTTCCGGACCTGAAGCAGGTTCTGATGTTGTACTTGGCTCCATTTCTGGAGCCAAGTACAACATCAGAAACAGAAGTACAACAGAAAGTACAAGCATTGTTTGTGGCGGATTAACTTCCTTGCGAGACTCTTGCTGTCTCTTAGTCAAAGTCTGTTCCATCATCAATTTGAAGTAATCATTTCACTGAAGATCTTTTTGGATGATGCCTAGTTCCTTCTCGAGACCTTTCTTCGTATCACATAGCTCGAAAGCACGATCCACGATGATCCCTCTTTTGGTAGATTGATGGTGGTTAGATTCGTGATTCAGATACTGTCCCGTATGAGGGGACAGTATCTGACTTAGTGTCGGCCCTTTTCACCAATACGTCTAAATTATTCGTCTTACGCTGTTGATGTGCTTCAGAAAAATGTCTAGCTTTGTATTCCCATGGTTCCATACTATGATGATGTTGTCAACGTATCTCAACCAGACATGGAGCTTCTTATAGGCTTCTTCAATTGCCAGAGTTTCAAACCACTCCATATATATGTTGTATTTAACTGGTGAAAGTGACGATTCCATTGACAATCCATCATCTTGCGTAAATATTTCTTCCTTCAGTTGGAAATAGCAGTTTCTTACACAGCATCCTGATAATTCCATGATTACTTATATAGGTGAGTTCGTTCTATCTTCC
>WOGR01005747.1:0-13570 GCA_015342045.1 Leptinotarsa lineolata | reverse complement strand
GGTGATTGGGGATACTAGGGTCAAGCCAAGGCTCTTGAGATTGTTTTCGATGACATTATGGGGGATAGATGGACATACATTGGAAAGGATTAATCGGTTAGAAGGTGTGATTAGTCTCCGTGCTGTGAGGATTTGGTGGTTCACTATAATTTCCCCTCCCTGTTCCAGAAATGACGAGAGAAGTGTGCTGTTGTCAGCAAAGCAATATATTGGATTCTTGTTTTTTTTTTCAATAAGTCGTTGATATACAATAAAAAGAGGGTTGAAGACGATATAGATCCCTGGGGAACACCAGCGTTGATGGTAAAAGTATTCGATAGATATCCATCGATGGCCACTTGCAGGGAACGTTCTTTGAGGAAGCTGGAGAGCTACACACAAAAATGATTCGACAAGCCATAGCATTAAAGTTTGGCCAGCAAACCTTTATGCCACACACAGTCAAAGGCCTTAGAGATATCCAGCGCAACAGTTCTTGACTCTCCATGTTTTTTGATTGCGTTATTCCAAATATAGGTAACATACGATAGAAGGTCGCCTGTTGATCATTGTTTCTGAAAGCCATATTGATGGTCGCTCAAGATGTTGAAGCCTTCCAAATATTTAAGGATATGGTGGTTTACGGCTTTTTCCATGATTTTCGATATCATTGATAGCAAAGCGACTGGTCTATAGTTATTTGAAAGATTTTTCTTTCCTTTTTTGGGAATAGGCTAAACACGAGCAAACTTTCAACAAGCAGGAAAAACCCTTTTCTTGTAAGTCTGCAAAATACTGGTGGGAATTCATTGACGCACTTTTTAAGTACGATGACGGCCACTTCATCAGAGACGCCTTGTTGATACTAAGCTTCTTCAAAATTCGCCTGACTAGACTTTATCGAGAAGCAATATCCGTTATTGTAGAATCTAGTGTGGAAATATTGGGTGGTGCCTTTCCCAAAAAATCGACTGTGGATTGGGATGCAAAATGTTCCTCTGGTAGATTTGCTTTTTCTATGGCTGTTGTTGCAATACAACCATCTGCTCGTGTGAGTAGTAGAATTGTGGATTTTGTAAAGTTTTGATTATTGATTGATGAAGGATCCAGACTCGTTGGAATTGGTAAGCAGTTTATCCCTAATTCTCCGATTGTAAAGTTCTTTGCTTTCATATATTCTATGTTTGCAGCTATTTCAAACATTAACAAACTCAGTTCGGTTTTCGGTACTGGGATTTTTACGCAACTGCCGGTAGGCGAGATTTTTGGAGGCGACAGCTCGCACGCAATCTTTGTCGAACCAAAGTTTGCCGTTAGAAGTTTATTTCATTGAAAGAGAAATATATGCATTCATGGATGATAGAATCAGAAGCACAAGTTGATGGATGATTAGAGCTGAAGCAAACATCTAGCCAAGGAAAATTTCGAAAATGGTCTTAAAGATCCTCCCACTCAGCACATCTGTAATGCAGATCTGTAATGTGTATAAATATTAAATAAAATTTTTAAACATGCTCTATTGTACTGATTTGGAATACCATACCAATACTCCATATTCCAATCTGCTGCGTACATAACAGTTGAATAGTAATGTAAGAGTTGATGGATCTAAAAATATATAAACAGTCGCACATTCATCTCTGTTTCTTCGTACTGGTAAGCACTTAGAAGCTGAAATTTGGCATATAGGTGCTTCTTAGGTCTTAGATGCGCACTAAGAAAAGATTTCCGAATATTTCAACTGGGGCGCTCCTCGTGAGGATAAAGGTGGCGCGTTCACATATAAAAATTACCTATTCATCGCTATTTATTCTGGGGCACCAGCCGCAACGAAAAAAGAAGCGTCCATAAACAAAAACTTACTTTTTCATGACTGTTCCTCAATAACAGTATATTTTCGGAGGCTGAAATTTTGTATGTAGGTTCGCTTTATGTTTAAAATGTGCAATAAGAAAGGATTTTCAAATATTCCCACTGGGGCACCATCCGCGGAGGAAAGAGAAGCCTTCATAAAATAAAGTTACCTTTTCATAACTGTTTCTTCATACCAGTATATTTTTGGAGGCTGAAATTTTGTATTGGGTTAGTTTTATATTGTAAATGTTCAATAAGAAAATATTTATGAATATTCCAACTGAGGCGCCAGCCGCGGAGGAAAAAGGCGCGTCCATAAAACAAAATAATCTTTTCATCACTGTTTCTCTATGCCCTTAAATTTCCGATGGATGAATTTATATTTAGTATCAGCACTGCACCCATGTGGAGCCGGGGCGGCTCGCTAGTTTCCCACTTTTGCCCAATATGAAGTCTGACATTTCATTTTATGATGACATGATATTTTGAATAAAGGGATTAAATGAAATCTTTTGGTCAACGAGTATGCCAAAGTCGCCTATTGGACCCAAACCATTCAGGATTGTATCATTTATATTGTATGGAAATAGAAAAAAATTTTCTTCCTTCGAAAAGGAAACAGTCGACCATTTGTCGATATTCAACTCAAAAGGTGGTTTGTCGTACACCATGCATATTATATGCGAATTAACGTCTCACACGTATCATTTTACAAACGATAACAGCTTCTCATGAAGTGTGCTAATTGTGCAGTATCAGCAAGATGAAGACGTGTGTTTCAGACAAAGCAATTGCTGACACTGTTGAAACATTGTTTTTCTTACCTACCCTATAAATAGATCCTGCGAGGTCACGAAGTCGTTCATTACTAATTATTCGTTTCAGAGTACAGTTAATTTTCAGATATTCATTGTGAAGTAAAAGTTACTTTTTATTGTTATAATGAAAGCTTTTAATTTTCTATTCAGATATTATACAAAGTTTTTCAAGAAATATACTATTTTTAAAAAGTGAAAAAGAAGATATAACAAATTGGCGCAGTAGTACGTTGCTAGAACACGTACGTTGCTAACTGGTGAGGATGGATTTGAAATCCTTCATGGAAACAAAGAACCAAGCCCTCCCAGGAAACGCAGAAGCAAGAGAACCCAAGGAGTCATCACTTGAATAAAGAACACCTATTGAAGCCCCTGGTGAAACACTTCGAGAATAAAACGTATCACCCATGAAATAAATACTTTAGGTCAACAAAGATTCATCTCGTTTATTATATTGAATTTTATTTCATTGCAATGATCACACTGATTATATTGGCTTATTGTTAGATTTGGTAATGATTGTACAGATCAATTATTGAAATAATCGTACTGTACGAAGGTGTACTCGATACCTTCCAAAAGACATACTCGATACTTTCCAAAAAGGTATCGAGTATTGCTTCTATTGATTTGTAACAGTCCAGTGAATCTATTGATTGAGCGATATGGCTAACGAAAATGCCCTTGGACCTATTCCTGAATTTGAACCATATTTTCAATCGTCCCTGAATTTGAAGGAGATTAAAAATTTTTAACTACACCCACAAATGCTTGTGATTGTGCGTACCAAATGTCAACTCACAATCAAAGAAACTTTTCGACAAACTACATCAAGAACAAACTTCGCGGAAGAGCTGCCCAAATTATAAGCTCTCGAAATCTCGAAATCTATCAGGAAATTAGACACCTACTGAATTTAAACTTTGGTGATACCTGAGATCTCACTTCCTTATCCAAGGCTTGCGAAGACTAAAACAACTACCGAACGAAACCGCTCTAATATTCTACTCTCACTTTCGATCGAAAAATAGCTCAATCTAGACTCATTGAAACTATGACACTAAAAACACTACTTACCGGACTTGAACCCAGACTAGAACAAATGATATGCGCGGGAAACCCCAGAGACATGCTCGAAGCACATATGCGAATCAGGAGAGAACTCCAGATTTCGTATTTTGAAAACCAAAAACACGACAAACACAACCAACCGAAAAACAACATTCCGAAAAGACCCCAACAACCTCAAATTTCAAGAACGTGTAACATTTGTGGATGCTTTGGTTTTTTGTCAAACGAATACCGCCAGAAACAACAACCACAACCAAATAACGCAAATTCCTTTCAAAACACGAAATTTCCAAAAGCATATTTTCCCCAACAAAACCGTCTTGCAACGAATTTTCAAAACAATCAACAGAGACCAAAACTTCAAAATAATCAGCAAAGGCCGCAATTCCAAAACACCACATCTAGGCCAAATTTCCAAAACCTTAATCTTCTCTCAGTGATTCAACGCAACTCCAACTTGAATAAAAAAAAAAACACATTGCGTCAAATACGAATTATTCAGAATACGAAAACTACTATATAGCTAGTAGTCCAGAAGATGACTATTATACCCATAATGGTCAATACCATCAGGTACAATATGATCAATACAACCAATACGATCAATATTACCAAGGCAACCAACATTACCAATATGTTAACAATCCAAACATATCAGAATATTAGGATTTTCTTTCACTCCCTACTCAACGTCACCCTCCGGATTTTAATCAATCCCAAGACATAACGTCGGATATTCAAAACTAAATCCAATCAGTGAACCTGGAAGACTATCACACAAATCTCAATTTCCCGGAACAATGCTTCCTGTAAGTTCACTTCACTACATGTACTCAAAAAATTTATACTACCTACACTTTCAAAATTTTTGGCGCAGGAATTTCGATATCCAAACCAGAATCTTTTGAAAAATTTCCATACCGATTCCCAGAAATCTCAATAGTCCAGGCAATCAGAGAGCAAAATTTTTAACAACTGAATAGACCCTGATCAATTCCAAAGATAATGAATCCCACAAAGTATACGTTCACAACCCAGATATTGACTTCGATGGTTTATAAGGATTCGACTTTCTGGACTATTATAATTGCATTGTTGATTTGAAAATCAAATAACTGATTACAAATTTCAAAATGGTTCATTCATTCAAAGTTATTGATGATGAAGTAAAAGAGAATTCGAAACCAAACCAAATTTCAATTGAACCCAGAGTGGAAAGAATATTCAAACTCAAAAGCAACCTTAGGAATATCGACACTATACTGCTAGTGCAAGAAAAATAAAAAATAAAAAGTCAAAACACCAAATGCTTCAGTAAAAATCGACAAAAAATGTAAATTTTCGCTATTCATCATAAACACCAACGTAATTCCCAAAACAATTATTTTTCAGAATTAATTCTAATAACAGACTTTGAACATCAATTTTAAACTTTAACACCTCTTGATGACTCAGAACAAATTGGTAGAACTCAAGAAATAAAATACCAACAATTCGGCTTAGAATTTTTGACATATTCTATCTTGAAGGCGACAACCTCACCGTCACAAATGAAATTGAACATACAATAGAGACTAACAACGCAAGACCGTGTTTACAAAATCCCATAAGTACCCCCAAATCCACAAAGAAGAAGTCAAAACCCAGATTTCTAAAATGCTTAATCAAGGAATCATTCAACATTCGACATCCCCATGATTATCTCCTGTTCGGGTAGAACCAAGAAAGCTAGGAAAACCCAAATGGCGTGTTGTGATTGACCATCGAAAACTGAACGAATTGTCAGTAGACGCCAAGTATCCGTTACTAACCTTTTCAAATTGCTATATCAGCTTGGAAAGTGCCAATATTTCACCACCTTCTATCTTGCATCAAGATTTCATCTAACCGAAATCGACCTAAAATAATTTCTAAAAACAACCTTCTCTGTCGAGAACGGTCATGACGATTGTCCGTATGCCATTTGGATTAAAAAACGCACCATCCACATTCCAAAGAGTGATGGATAACATCCTCCTTGGCATACAAAATGAGCGCTGCCTTGTATGGGTGAATGACATTATTATGTACTCACCAACGATCCACGAACACATTCCTAGACTGAAGAAAGTGTTCAAAAGGCTAAGAAAAGCCAACTTGAAAATTCAGGCTGACAAATGCGAATTTTTTAGAAAGAAGTCGCTCACCATGTAATTACGAAAAACTGTGTTGAACCAAACCCGTGTAAAGTTAAATGCATCCAAGAATTCCCGTAGCAAAAAAAAAATAAAACAAAAGAAATCAAATTCTTTTTGGGCTAAGCTGGTTATTATTGATGGTTCATATCAAATTTTGCCAAAATTTTCAAAGTACTCACAAAATTATTACGAAGAATTCCCGTAGCAAAAAAAATAAAACAAAAGAAATCAAATTCTTTAAGGCTAAGCTGGTTATTATCGACGGTTCATATCAAATTTTGCCAAAATTTTCAAACCACTCACGAAATTATTACGAAAAGATACCCCGTTTAAATTTGACTCAGAATGTCTAAAATCATTCAATGAATTGAAATAAGTTCTTTTTCCAGTCGAATCTTGATTTAGGTATCCCAACTTCGAAGAACTTTTTCTCTTAACGACAGATGCTAGTGCACTCGCAATATGAGCTGTTCTTTCGCAAGAAACAATAGGAAAAGATCTTCCCATAGCATACGCCTCTAGAACACTATGCAACGGTGAATCAAAGTACTCCACGATTGACAGCGATTGTATGGGCTGTGAAACACTTTCGAACATACCTGCTTGGAAAAAAATTCAAACTCATCACGGACCATATACCCCTCACTTGGCTTTTTTGAATGAAAGATGATCCAGGTAGTAGGCTAGCACTCAAATCAGAAGAGTATGACTACGAAATAGAGCATAAACCTGACAAAATAAATAAAAATGCCGATGGCCCATCACGTATCAAAATTATTCACTTTAAATAATGCGTAAATTCTCACAAAAATCTTTCAATACTCACTTCAAAGGAACCTAAAGTAACAGACACAGAAATATAAGACACAGAAATACAAGAGACAGAAACATAAAACAAAGAAACATCAGAAAATGAAGAAACTTTCTTCGAACAAATTCTACAAGTATTTGAAAATTTCATTCACCTATACGAAACCCGATCTCTGATTGACTATTCAGAAATCAAATTTGATAATTCGCAACTTTAAGACAAACCACATAAATACATCCTTACCTTTTTTCGCTAAAACAAATTAGAAGATTTTCATCATAAAGTCATAGATGCCATATTTGAGAAAAACGTCGAATTTTACAACGATTGAATAATTACAAGACAAAGTACAAGAACGTCACACACAAAAACCATGCCGTTCGAATACCATACAGCTGTTGCGACCACTTTTCTGAAAAACGACACCTTCCAGAACTGAAACCACTGAAACTCAACAAAATCAACGTTGACGAGTTGAGCATCGCTCAACGAAAATCAAACCAATATTCCGAAGAATTGGACAAGCTTATCAATGAGCCGTTTGTGAACAAACACACATCTTTTGTTTGAAGGTGATTGACAATGTTTTGTGGTGAATTTCATCAGTTCGGACTTCCATTGTCCAATATTGTATAGAATGATTTGAAATCCCTGAAATAACCAATACAATTGAAAATTAAAATCATAGCTGAAAATAACAAATATATTAAGCAAAAAAAACCCTGAAATGAATTTACAGTACAATAAAATACAGGTGAAAAATTGAACAATTAAAAAAAGGAATCAATGAAATTAAAAATGAGGCGATTACAAGCCACGTTACTTCACGACGTTTCGATTGTTAGTATCCACAATCGTCTTCGGATCATCACCCGAAGATGATTGTTATTTTCAGCTATTCTTTCAATTTTCAATTTTATTGGTTATTTCCGGGATTTCAAATCATTTTATACAATATTAGACAATGGAAGTCCGAACTGATGGAAAACACATATCTTGGTTCACATATTGCACTATAGCATTGATCATTGTTTTATGAATAAACCATTTTTCAAAAGTGAAAAGGAAAGATATAAGATGCATATAATATGTTGATGACATCATGTTACGAAATAAAATCTTGAGATGTAGAAACACGTTTGTTTCATCGTTGGGATCCTAATATAATTGTTATTTTCAGCTATTCTTTTCCATTTTATTGAATCTTTTTGGGATTTCAGATCATTTTATATCATATTAGACAATGGAAGTCCGAACTAATTGTGAAAATACTTTGATAAATTTTCAAGTCATCATATGATAGAGTGGAGTATTGCAAGTCCCGAGTGAGGTCATTGATGAACAAAAGGAATAGAAGAGGGCCAAGATTGGAATTTTTCGACACCCTTGAAGTTGGTGTTATGAAAACCAATACTTTTAGAATTCGACATATTGTCGCCTCTCACTAAAATATAACACACATAGTGATAGTAGTTTAGGAAATAATCCTAAAAATAGCTTAGCAATAAAATTTTCAGATTAATTTTGTCGAAAGCTTTTTGTATATCCATATATACCTACAACATCTACCTGACCTTTCTGATCCAAGATTTCGCAGATATATTGATTTAGAGAAAAGAGATTTGCATAATATAAATCGAATAATGTGCATTTGCTTCTCATTTCCAACAATGAAGAAGGTAACAGTTAGATCCTTAGATTCAAAATGAATATTCTTGAATAGAAATAGATAATCAATTGGAAAAATAAAGTTCATATCTAATGCTTGAATTATTTGTATCCAGTAGTGGACTTATTTGTTATTACTACTGATTCAAAAAGGAAGAATATATTTCAGCAAGTGCATAAAATTAACCGTTGGTAGATGAAAACGGTATTCCCCAACGTTCACTTAATACACTTACCAGTCCCCGCTGTATCTATTTACGCAGCTCCAGTACAGGAGTCGTTTTAATATTCATACAATTGGCACATGTTTTGCTAGGTAGATCCCTATTCCTCAGCGTAGCTCAGCTTTATGCAAAATTTTCATTGACCCTTCCCGCGTTTCATGAAAAGAACTGAAAAGGTATAGGGTTGAATATGAAGGGGTTAGAGGTAACAATATACGTTGATTGCAAAAACTTGCAAAACCAGAGTTACATCTTTCGTTGGGAACATTTTCGCGAAAAAAATACAAGAGGGGAAGTTTAAAGAGTGTAGACGAAACACGATAAACTTGTGTACGAAGTCATTTTTATTCTGAATGTTCAAACCAAATATTTGAAATTATTGTTACTTCGAGTAACATCGATGTAGTTCAGCGGAAAAATTATACAGAGAAATAATCTCGACTCCATAAACCTCTATATCGTAAAATTTTAGTCCTTCAAATATTTATGTTTCTTTATCTCACTTTCTTTATCTTACTTTTTTCAAAAGTAAGATAAAGAAACTATGCTACACAAACTCAAATATATTCCAAAGTTTTCGATGATATCTTGTCTCAAATGCAGCGGAAGAAGCCAGCAACTTCTCGAATTCTTGAAAAATGAGGAATGAAAATTTTCTGTTTTTTACCACTTTCATTCGTAACTAAAGTTACTGAAGTTTCGTCCTATGAGGACATTTTCAAACTTTTGAATAAATGTAAGTTCAACAGTTACGAATAAAAGTGGTAAAAAACATAGAAAATTTTCATTTCTCATATTTCATGGTGATCTCTTACTACGTAGTAACAACGGCTACATCCATCAATCTATTCTCGAATTCTGTTTATGGAGGGAAATTAAGTTTATTCGATTCAGAAATCTGACAATATAATTACCTGATACTGATTCATGATGAGAATTTTAATAAAAACCCATTGACACTGGAATTGCAGATATGCCGTTAACTAATGCAAATCAATTTCAAATGATACCCTGAAGTCATTCGGGATTGGCCTTATTGGATAATTAATGGAATAAATACACCATGAAGCCATGTTATGAATCTTATTATATCGTTTTCGGATCCTACAATCCATAATCATTTGACATCTTCTGATGAAACAACAGTTGGCTAAATATTTCAGAAGACATTCATTTTAATCCATGAAATAAGCCCTCGAAAATCCGAGGAAACATCATTCTCAATACATGAATATTTCAAATCAATCTTTTCCGAAATGATTAATTTTTTTTCCAGTTATGAATTTCTCTGCGAGAATACTGAAGTCATTCGGAAAATGTAATTGTACAATTGATGAAAAAACAATTATCAGGAGGAAAATCTTGGAATAAGTACTCCATGAAGCGTTGTTATGAATCTTTTATGGATTTTAGACCCTACAAACCATAATTATCTGGTGTCTTTCAATGAAACTGTAGCTGGTTAAATATTTTACAAGGCCTTCATTTTCTTCCAAGAAATAGTCTCTCGAAAATCTGAAGATACGTTTTTCTCAATAGATGAATATTTCGATTCAATCATTTTCAAATTGATTTTTTCTTTTTTTTTTCAATTATAAATTTCTCTGCGAAAATACTATTGCATTTGTTTGAAAAAGTCCTCGTTTTCCTAAAATAATTATTTTGTTACGGATTAAAAGCTGCTCAGTTGGCACCCGGATATAGGAACGATAAAATAAAATCTTACTGTTTTTGTTCATCATGAAATTATCTACTTAAATCATCCCTATATTCTCAGGGTGATCCAGAAAACACATTTTCCAACCTATATTTCCAATGAAATTGTGAACCATAAAATCGGGTCTGAAATATTTCTAAACATAAAATGATGCTGAGCGTTAAAACTTCTGTTGTTCGGTGCAAATATTCTGAAAGACGGTAGATAGCTTTTACAAACTGTCAATTCTGTTTATCTGAGAATACAAATTCATGTATACATTTTATGTTCCGAATACGATTCGAGAACCCATTTGCAGGTTCACTTTTTTTTTCAGGTTGAGGAAATTCGTTTTTCCAAATCACCCGGTGGATATGATTTAGAGAAATAAACGTTTCCAATAAATTAGATTAATTCATAGAATTCAGTGAATCTCAATCGAGAAATACACTGTTCATCTTATAGAAACATAAGATTTACTTTTATGATCTTATCCATATTCTAGTTACTAACTAGTTGTGTAGATATTTCTAAAAAAAATTTTTTCGAAAATTCATTTATGTATATGAGCTTCAGTTCTACTAGACTAAAAAGTTTGTTCATTAGTGGACATGGAAGTCTGATATGGAACTCTGAAAGTTCAATGAGTCAGGTCTGAAGGAGCCATTCTACAGAAAAACATATGTAGGTGTTTATAGAGTATCTATCTATTTGGATATTTCATAATGTAAAGTTGCTGAATACGGTCTCTGGAAGTTTATTATACAAAATATTCAACATTTTTATAGCATGTACACATCTGTAATTTATGCGATGTCAATATAACTGATAGTTTGATGATACAACTACTGAAAATTTACCACTCCAAGTATTCTGTTAGTATTTTTGAAAATTAGGAGTAAAATTCACAGTACGGAACCGATCGAAAATTGAATTTGGAGATGAACGACTGAACAAGAATATTGCTCTCTGAAACTCATTGATCCACATCGTGTGGGATTAGTATTGGAAATAAGATGATTTGAAAATCAGTGTTATTGAATAGATATTATTATCCTTTTCATTAACAATATCACTAGACTCTGCAATTTCGGACGTTTGTTTTTTCAAAATATTAGATAGATAGATAGTTTATTGACTACGTTATATAAAGAATTACATTTGTAGCAGGTCATGAGGTGTAGACAATTTGTATGCATAAAATAGTAGAACACAGTATGCACTCAAAGACAAAAAATCACATGGGCATAAATTACTATAAGTATAGATATTAGCTGCCAAACAGGCAATCAGTCAGGTAGATTATTAGCGGAGTTTATTGGCGAAATATATTGGGAGGCAGATCTGTGAGTATGTATCATGAGTGTGTGACAGAAAATAGGACAAAACTTTATATATTGCAGGCCATAAATTCGTCAACTGCGTGAAAACAGTGGTGGGATCATATTTTCTTGACTTCCGCTTTGTATTGATTATAATTTAGATTTTTAATATCAGTAGTTAATTTGTTATATATCCTAATATCAACAGAGTTTCTGGCTGACTCTCTTAGACGATGTCTTGGTTCTCTTAGCAGATTTTTATTTCTGGTATTGTAGTTATGGAATTCCGCATTAGTTGAGCGGGCATTTTTGTTTTTCTGTATATGTAGTAGTCAGTGGTATATGTATAGGGAAGGTACAGGCATTATTCCATACTCGGCAAACAGCGGCCGACGTTTGCCGAGCTATGAATAATGAAGACTTTTTTAGAGTTTTGAGTATTGCCCCATAAAATGATACCGCGATTCAAATGGGATTGTATGAGACCTTGAAAGGCACTCAATAAGGTTTCTATGTTTGCAAACTTTTTGAGTTGACGCAGAACATACGTGTATTTGGGTATTATTTTGCACAGTTCATCTATATGAGCGGAACAGTTGAGATTAACGTCCAAGGTTATTCCAAGGAGTTTAACAGTATCACCATTTGGAAGTGTGTGATTTGTGTTTTGTTTTTTTTCAGGCAGAGTAGATTATTACTATACCAATGATCTGCTATATTTTCCACGTCCTCTTCAATGTATTTGAGAGTAAGCAAGCCTGAGTGTCTGTTAATCAATGTCGCTTCGTCAGCATACATGACAATAGTGTTCGAAAAAAGGTAGTTGATGCAAATGATGAATAAGTGGGGTCCCAAGACAGACCCTAGAGGCACACCATACTTTGTTTCAGGTAAGTCGGATAGTTTTCCGTTATCCGAGACACACTGAGTTCTTTCTGTGAGATATTATTTTATCAAGTTGAGTGATAGACCTCTAACGCCATATTGTTCAAGTTTTTTTATTGAAAGATCGTGAGAAACACTATCGAATGCTCTACTGAGATCTACAAGTATGATTTATGTATAAATACCTTCCTCGAAAGCGTCGATGATATTATTTACTACCGTATAAATAGCATCAAGTGTTTCCAGATTTTTCCTGAATCCAAATTGAAGTTTATGTATTAGACAATATTTCTCAAACAAGCTAGTGAGAATTTTTTCAATATGATATCAATTACTTTCCCAATGACAGGGACTAGAGATATAGGTCGATAATTGATGAGGTCATCGGGGTTGCCTTTTTTAAAGATAGGAATAACTTTTGACATTTTCAGACAATCTGGGAAAGTACCAGTGCTGAAACATATATTTATTAAACTTGTTAATGACTGAGTAGCCACATCGATAAGTTTTTTCAAAAGGTTTTAGTTGATATCAAATATGTTGAAACTTTTCGAGTTTTTCAAAGACTTTATTGCATTCATTACGTCGATACCGGTCATTGGTTCAAGAAGGAGGTAACATTTGGGGACGGCATATGTCTCAAGTAATCTTCAGGATTACAGTCAGTGGCGGGTAAGCCATTGATTATACTTTCGGCCGTAGTCGAAAAAGTTATCAACAAATCTATCACAAGTTATAGTGCACTCTGTTTTTGGAGGATTAGAATTACGTTGGTAGCTTATTATTCTCCGGGAGTCTCTAGGTTTGGTAGACGAATTAGCGATGAAATCATTGAATGCGATTTTTTACTTTTGTGATTTCAGAGCGATATTTTTTTTGTACTTTTTGTAAGCTCCTTTATCGTTTTCGTTTTTTTAAGAGATTTTCTCATTTCTTGAAAAAATTTAAAGGGGCTTTATTCGCCGAAATATTTTTATTGGTAAGTGTTTGTGAATTGAATTCTGGAGAGTATTTACAAAATATGCAGAGATATAGTGTGGGTCAGCCGCCGGGTTACCGAGCATG
>WOGR01005745.1:0-13571 GCA_015342045.1 Leptinotarsa lineolata | reverse complement strand
ATTAACATAAAAAATCGACGTGTTTCAGGATTATTTCTTAAAATGACCTGTTTAGCTGAAAATGAATTTGTTCCATACTTTACGGACACAGTGTATAATTTAAGAGGTGAAGAAGTAGATTTTTGATCATTGTGAATGGAACTCAATGAATTCAACGTTTAATTTTTGTCTGGTTCTTCTGGATTATTGTCAAAGTAAGTATTTGAGCAAACTATTGTGATTCTATAATATCAGAACAAATTTTCAGTGTTTAATACTTCTAAATCGTTTCATGGTAATAAAAGGTGGTAGGTGATCACTTTCAAGCAAATTTGATCAATTATTGAAGGATGAATTTTGGACGAAATTGACAGATACGATATATTACAATATTTCACAACTACATAGAATGAAACTTGATGAGAGGAGACGATTGATACAACTTCCAACTTTTCTTGTTGCAAGTACAAGGAATGTCATGAGTTCGGAACTCTCCGATACGTACTCAAGTACTGAAGATAGTAATATACTCCTATTTTATATTTCAGTTATAATTTAGTTATTTCTATCTGTATTATTATTATTGACTCATACTGAATTTTGTCCTATCTGTCGATATCGTCCTACTAGATAAAAATGAGATGTGAGTGGCTGAAAACGTTCAGAACAGAAATATTAACAAACTTTTCACCAAGACACAAAGTTGGACGTATCACAACATACTGAATTACGAAATAGGGCAAAGAGTGTAATGAACATGTAAAGGAATGGTACTTAGACTACCGAAGAACATTTAGTCGTAATATTTTCAGGAATAAAAGTAACTTCTCAGGACAAATAAGGGTAGGTCTGGAATTTTCAAATATAACTTTTCATTTTCAATAACATCGATATATCCTAAGCCCAAACACGAACAAAGTACGACTCAATTCTTCGGTAATGTTGATACCGTGTAACACTGAGATAACAATAACCTATCTACCATGTTTGGGTAAATTAAAGCGCCAATCATGTTCCCTAGGATCCACTTCAGTTTGGTCTTCTACACTGATCTCGTAACGAAGTGGTCTTCTACGGGTTACCTGGGCTATACCAAACAAAACCATCAAAATACACTGCTATTTCCATTGGTGATCATTTGACTTGAACAAAAGTTTCAATTTCTACAGAGATAGTGTCATTAACCCCTTGATTTTGTGGACCGTTCAACTCAATTGATCATAAATTTCATCCTTTTGTAATGATATCCAATTAACTTTTGGGACCTGACATGAATAATTCCCATTTACTAACTGAGATACAAATTCACTTACTTTTCATGGTTGAAGCTGTTGACTCTTTCGATGTAGCACCACTTGTCGTTTCGCTGGAACCTGTCGAATACAAAAAAATATTATTTTCCATTTTATTGTTTTACACTGAGTTCAAGTGGCGGAAATACTTACCAAAACATGCAAAAGTGGACAACATGCAAACAAAAAATAACTTACCGAAACGAAAATGAGATCAATTACAAAAATTCAACAGAAAATCTATAGAATGAAGGAAGGTTGTAAAATGAGTTAGTTCCATCAACAAACCTGTTAGGGATCTTGTTAGCGGTGTTAGTTGGATAGGAGGAAGATCAAATTGCTGCGTAATGGTTGTTCTGCTTCCTTGTCCGTCTGATAGGGTTTTGGTGACAACCCCACGACTTTCACTTATACTCCTTGTGATCACACCTTGCCCTTGTACGATGTCAGGTTGATTCAGTTGTTGGAAGTATTCTTCTATCTCTGGACCTGACATGGGGCGATTACTATCCTCATTTCGGACGATGAACCTTCTTTGAACTACTTTTTTGATGTGAATGTTTCCAGCTTCGTCTATTTCTTCCGTCTCATCACATTCTTCTCCTTCATTGAAGTCCTGAATGAACTGTTTCATTCGTTCATCGGCATCGCTTCCTGTAAAAGTTACCCTCCGTACCTCTGGTGGTAAATCAACTCGGCGATGTATAGTATGGGAAAATCCTTCATCATCATTTGGCTCAATAACTTCTGTTACGTACGGTCTAGAAGACTCGTCAGTGTATTCGGTGGTTTGACGACCATCAAGCTCTTCATGAAACCATACCTTACGTACTGCTGCTGCAACATCTACACATGAAGTCTGTTTATATTGATCAATAGAATTGGTCGAAGAAACCATAGTATTAGATCCTCCACTAGTGAAGCTACCTGATAACACTGAATCGGTATCATACTGATATGTAGCATGAGTAGCGGTAGAACCAGTTACGTCAATGCTATCAGTACTTTCTAATTGATAATCATCCCGATCCTGCTCTGCATCATCATCTTTTGCGGATGAACTGAAATCTTTACCTGTACTTGAGCTACTATGATCCAGTACGCCAAGTCGCGATCCGTCTTCATCAATTGAATCACTCAGAATGTTTCCTGAACTTCCAACAGCAGCAAGATCGAGTGAATCACTTGAAATCATGTAACTTTTCTCTTCTCCCCTTATTTCGATACTATCTGTCATAATGTTGTCTTTCGTGGATTTTTGAGCTTGAAGCTCTATGGAGTCTGTACTAGTAGTCATTATATCACCAGTTTTTTGATCCAAACTATCTGTACTACCGTGTTGACTCGGTTTCTCGAGTTGAAGATCCAAAGAGTCAGTTGAATTTACCATAACATCGTCGCTTTCTTTCCATTGCACTTTAATGGTAGATTTCACAATTGGAGTATCCAAATCAAGATCTGGTACTTTCGACACTTCTTCTATTGAATCACCTCTTCCTAGAGATTCCGTTTTTTCAGTTTCTTTCAGGTCAGTGAACCGTTCGACGTTAGTCTGAGCTTGTCTGATGATTTCATTGATCTCAAATATTCGTTTTTCGTAATCGTCATCATCGTCTGTATCTGTAACTATTTTTTTATCAGTAACAGACATTGTTTCGCAGCTCTCTGATTCTGAGGCGATACTTTCTTGCCCTTCTTCAATTTGGGCTAGTAGTGCCTCTTCTTCTTTGACTTTGACTTCGATTTTGTGCGCAGCGATGCAAGCTGTTTCAAGTCCTTCAAACTCTTTGAGGGAACTTGCAGAAATATCGTCAGCCTGCCCACTCTTACCACTGATGTATCTGGTTTTGAAGCTGCCATTACTAGAAGAATCTTGAGACCCTTGATGGAATTTACGCATTTCTAATGACATTGCTTGTTCAAGGTTTTCAAATTCCTGTAAACTAGACATTGAAACATCATCATGTTCTCCAGATCTGGTAAAGTACTTTCTTCCTGCTAAAACATCGTAGTCTGGAGTGCTAGAATAGGACTCCTTCAAACTTCCGCCAGAGTCCCTTTGAGATCCATAGCTAGAAGCAGCAAAATCATTCACATCTTCTTCTTTGATATCCTCCAGAGGACCACGCTCAAATTCCATTTCATACCCATAGCCTGCAGCTATCATAGCAGCTTGGTCTCCTGCAAATTGTTGTTCTATCCATTTTCTATTAGCTTCTAGTTCTCTATCGTACTCGGTACCATAAGCCATAGTACCTGTTTTTGAGGATACCCCAGCCTTATTTTTATCTGATAGGGGTGGGCTATCTTCGAAGTCAAATCCCAGTTCCTCACTTGAAGAAGTACTTTCTGGGTAGAACTTTATGTCTGTCATTTTTGTAAGAGGGGTTGGTGCTGAATGAGCCAAGTAGTGTTCAACTTCTGTATCATATTTCTTTTCTTTTTTTCCAGAGTGAATAATTTTCATACTTTTTCCTTCAGCATCAAATTCATGTGCTTCTTTTCCTACTTCCTCAATAACTACAAAGTCGTCTATTAGGTCTGGTTTTTCTAGCATTTCGAATGAATCACTACTTGGAGAATCAGTTCCCCTTTCAGAACCTTCTCTGATCGTTGTTTCTATAACTGTCGCAACTTCACTTCTCGATTCTGTCATAACTTTCTCCACCTCTGGTTCCTCTTGTATGGTGTATACATTCTCATCTAGTACATATTCTTCCCCTTGATCAGTTTCTTCCGAACTTTTACTCGAGTTTGAAGCAGGGGTTTGGGGGGTATGAACACCAACTTGCACTTCTTGTTCATGCTCTTTAGCTTCTAGTTCTAGGTCTGGATATCTGAAGCTGCTATCTACTAAAGGAGTCATATGCTGAGTTATCGTTATATCCGGAACGAATCCAGGACTCGTATCTTTCAACATTTGCAACCGTCTTTCTTCATATTCTTTTTGAAACCTCTCTCTTGTTTCGAGTTCATGTTTTTCTGCATCCACGTCCTCCAAAATGGGACATATTTGTTTTACCTTATGTGCTGGTGAAATGTGTGCTACCATATTAAATGCGGCTTCCGCTTCAGCCTCTTCAAAGCTGGATTTTTCGCTAGATGTATTACTGGATTTGCCGTGAGAGTCACGTTTTTCTAGAATATCTTTCGTTGGAACGAAGTCTGAAATTCCTGTCAACGATTTTCTTGTTTCCACTTTTGGTCCATCGCGGGTTCGCGACATGGAAGGAGTTATTTCCTGTTCAAACTCCTCAACGTTATCAGGTATTTTCTGTTTTGGTCCTTCGCATGGCCCAGAGGGCGTTGGTCGTTCCATGGGATCTGTAGTTTCTGTTATATCGAAAGATTTTTTCAAATCCTTCAACTCTAAATCAGGTCTCTCTTCTGTAGAAAGTGGACGCTCTGAATCTGATTTGCTTACTTCTGATTGAGGTCTGGAAATATCCAAATTTTCTGGTTCGTTTTCAGATTCTACATCCACATAACGCCCTTCACGCAAATCTCTATGAAATCCTTGATCTGCTTCTGTTTCATAACTTTCTTCTTTTTCGCTTTCATCGACATCTTTCTTTTCGTCACTGCTGGTTTCTTTGAAACTGAGTTTCGTGGTGTACTTGTCACTTTCTGCAAGTTCGGACTGAATTCTTCTCTCAACCTCAGCTCGAGTGGTCGCACTTATCATTGAGCTTGTAAATGAACTATCGGAACGTCTATGTCCTTTTTTTCTTGGTTCTTCAATTTTACCAAATATCTGTACTTCTTCTATAGGAGACTGTGTTTCAGAAATGACTTGGGTGCTCACACTTTGTTTACCGTTCTCATCTACAACTGAAGTAGTTATAGTTACAGACTCAATGGGAAGATCTGGATGGAAGTTCATGGTGGACGTAGACATTTCAATTGTGTGAGAAGTTGGTGTAACAATAAGACTTTCTCGACTACCTCGGGGCATATTCTCTACATCATCTAAACTGAGATGTTCTGAAGTTCCCGAAACTGTCATGCTCCCTTCCAATTTTTCAGAGTCAGCCCTAGATAATTCTATAACGGTTCTTTGTGCCCCAGTGCTTGACGTACTGGACATGCTCAGAACACTTCCATCATCTAAACTGGTACCCAGCTTTTCTTCAAATTCTCCTAGGGGTGACTCTGATACCAATACTCTCGGTTCCGGCTGGAATGTCATTTCGTAGGATCGTTTCATTTTTGACTGTACATCTGTTTGTTTGATATCAGATGATTCTTCCTCTGAAAAATCTACTGATTCTCCAACCCCAGTATACGAGAGTATTTCTGAGTCACTCATTTCAGTACTTTGACGTAAAGCTGGTGTACGACTACTCCAAGCAGAGTGCTGCTCAACTTCATCTGGTAACTGTTGATCAATAGAATCCAGAATATCGTCTAAATCGCTTGTGGAGGGAACCAAAGTTCCGGAATGTTCTGACACCTCGACGCTAGCCAAATTTCCAGAACTTTCGCTATCTAAGCTCTTCATACTTTCTTTTGAACTCATGCTGCTTACTGCACTTTGATATTCTGTGGACGTGATGTGGGACCTGGCTGAGTATTCTTGCGACGTGAGAGCACTTTCATATTCAGACGACCCTGCGACTATTAAACCTTCTACATCTGAGGAACAAGGTCTACTTCTCCCACTGTCCAGTTCAAAACTGTGATAGTGACTCTCTCCAGAGCTGGAATATGCTTCAAATTCCACTCCAGATTTTCTTTCAGGTTTCAGGTTCGAGCTACTACTACTTGTATCGGCATCAGATTTACTTTTTCTGAAGATTACTTCCGATGATTTTTGTATTATTTTTTCTTCTTTTTTATCAGAATCCTCAGATGTTTTGGATTCTGAGCTTGACTTAGATTCGCTACTAGAACTTCTCACTACTTCATGCATTGATTCAGCGAGTGATTCTGGAAGAGAGCTTGCAACAATTTTTTCCAGATCTTTATCACTAGTAACGACGGTACTGAAAACTGACGTAATCTCTTCATATTTATGATCTCTTTGGGTAACTGTGCTACTCGATATAACGTGAGTCTTATCAAATTCAAGCTTGGTTTCAATTTGGGATCCATCTTTCTGTTTTTCAATTTTGCTACTTTTCTCACTTGAGGTAACTTTTTCTTCTCTACTAACTTCATCGGAGTTTTTTTCAGTTCTTGACTTAGTTTCTTTCATTGAATCATCAGCAATCTCTTTTTCTGTATAATCCTTATCATATTTGGCATGTAATACATATCCATCTCCTTCCTTTGTTTCTACACATAATTTTTCAAGAAGAATGTTGTCAACTTCAATTTCAGTTTTTTCTGCTTTAGATTCAAACTTGTGATCAGTCATAGCCTCAATATTTCCTGCCTCCATTTTAACGAGATCGTATCCATCAGCCCTTTCATGAGATACGTCTTTAATGGATGTGTCGACATAGTATTTTAGGGTGTCACTTTCTTCAGTGACTGTTTCCGACGTAGTTTTGCCTTCATCCACAAGTATGTTTTTAACCTCTGATAGTGACTTTTCTCCTTTAAGAACATCACTAGATTTAATAGTCGTATCTTTCTTAATAGAGGTGACATGACTATTTTCATAACTTTCGTAATCGCGCGAAGATTCGGTTTCTTCACTATGTTCTTCATCTATTATGTCTACAAAACCAGATTTATCCTGGAATCGTTTCGACTGCTCTTCAAAATTGTCATAATCCAACCGTATATCATGGATTTTTTCAGCTTCCAGTTGATCCATTTGCTGTTCTAGTAAATGGGAATAATCCATTTCTGTCCCACTGTACTTGAGATCTTCATCAGTTATTTCCATACTAGATGCCTGAGTGTCTCCCCTTGTGAGTTTTGGAAGCCCTCTTTGTCTTCTTGCTAATACAGATTCGACGAGCTCAACCTCTCTCTCATCTAAACCTTTTGTTTCAGCTAGGTGTTTCAAAAATTCTGAAACTTGCCTCTTTTCTACGTTTTGTATTGGTTTTATTGAACAATCGGCAGTCAACGAATCATGTTTGATAATTTCTGCTTCGATTTCTTCAACAAGAGCGCTGGCAATTTTCTTAGCATCTTCTGGATGAACTTTTTGTTGCTGTAAACTATCGAGTATCATTTTTTCGATGTCGTTATGACTATCAGATCTTATTTTATCTGATTCATAAAAATCTGAGTGATCCTGATGTATTTCAGATCCTGAATCGGATTCGTCTTTTACACTGCTACTCAGATCATCATCTCGCTCAACGCCAAGTAAACTACCTCTCAGTTCATCTGGAAGACCAACACAAACGTGTTCCGGAGTTTCTAGAGATTGTTGTTTTGATTTGGCTTCACAGAAGTCAGACATTTCATCTTGCTGGTTCTTTATGCTCTTGAAATCTACTTCAACAGTATCGCTCGTACTCTTGAAGTGTATTTGTTGAGTTTCTTTATGCACTGTATCAGATTTTGGTGGAAGATCACGCATTTCAATATCATCATCACTAAGTCGCCTTTCTTCAATATCTTCTATTGTTTTGTGAACTATATTCTCATTTACTTCACTAGATGATGATGCCTTTGCAATAACTTCATCGGATTCACTTTGCACAGTGGTTTCAATTGTGTCAACGAAATCAGTATAATCTAGGTGACTTTTGTTTCTATCAATCAACAACTTCTTATCTTCCAAATATGTTTCTGTTTTCATCAGTCTTTCTGTTTCTATGAACTCCTGGGTGAGCTTAATAGGACTTGGTTTGATGTCTTCAACCGTCTCATCAAATTCATTCTCATAGTGTGATTCTACTGAAACTTCCCAAACTGTAGTCTGAATATTTTCTTGAGGTAATTTTATTGGTGACTCCGCTTCCAATGTTTCCTCTGTTCGATATATCATATCAGGTTCATCAGTGTACTGATCTTCACGAACAAAATCCGGCTTAGCCTCATATGGCAACTTAGAAGGCAATTCCGCTTCTGATATTTCATCTACAAGCTTGGAATTATCGCTATCATGTTCGGAAGGTCTAGAATAAATACTTTCGTTTGATAGTTCAATCGATGACTCTGCTACCAACTTTTCTTCAATGGTATGAACCACGTCAGATTGTATAATACATTCCTTTCCTGAAACAGTGGCATCAACAAGTTTCTGTGGTAATTCCGTTGGCGGTTCTGCTTTCAATATTTTTTCCATAGACTGCGCCATATCTTCCTTACGAATATCACTTTCAATAATCTTTTGCGGCATTTCCTTTGGCGACTCTGTTACTGACGTTTTTTCTATGGTATGTACACCATCTGGTTTATCAGAGTATTCGTCACTTTCTTCGCTAATTCTTCTTTGCTTTCCAGATAGAGTGACTGTTATTTCCGGAATACTTTCATCTTCAAGATTCATTTTGGAACTTTCCGTGTCAAGAGAATCGATTGATCTTCGTTCAATATCTTGATCTAAATCTGCAATTTTTTCAGTGTCCTCAATCTCACTTTTATCTACGAGAACTTCTAAGGAATCTGGTTTTGTTGAATGGCTGTCATCTTTCAAATATTGATCATCAACGAGTTCGCCACTCTTGTCCGATGAGATGCTCTGTTGAGATTCCAAATATTTATACTGACTATCAATTTCAGTTTCTTTGTGCGTTTCATTTTGAGTGAAGTATGAAATTGATAACTGATCGTCAGCTTGTGTCAAATCCAGTTTGTGCGTATCTTTGTCTGGATAGGGTAGTTTTGGATGAGTAACTTCGATGAAGTCAACAATATCATGCGGGCTGGTAGCTTCTTCATTCTCTAATACTTTCGTAGATTTATCGAGTACGAACCCTTTTTCTTCTATAGGAGGTTGGCCAATTTTTATGCCTGCTACAACGTCTCCTAGTTGTTCCTCATAGCTTTTGGCCAGATCCCTAACAGACGACTTGATCATTTCACTATATGTTTCTTCTTGAGATTCTTCATACTTTTCTAACACTTCTTTTTTTTTAGTTTCCGGAACACACTCCATGACTTTTTTCTCGAATGATTCTGCTAAAGATTTCACCGAACCAACTTTTTCCTCTAAAACTTCACCCAACTTTTGAGAAGCTGGCGATGATTTCAAAATTTTCTCTAATTTATTAATACATCTTTCAGGTTCATCTACTATTTCTTCAATATCCTCACCAATGCTTCTAGCATCGGCATCCGTATGTTCTTCCTCTGTAGAACTAACCAAGTTCTTTCTCTCAGGAGACGGTTCTTCTTCAATTTCACTAGTAAGTTGTTCTTCGATCATTTCTTTCCTGATTTGTTCTTCATAATATTCCTTCCGTGCTTTGATACTCCTGGCTGAAACTTCGTAAAGATCTTCCGTTGGCAAGGAAGCTGAACGCTCGTAAGTAGGTTTACGTATAGTAGATGCCGAAGGGATGAATACACTCATCAGTCTATCTCGTATTTGAGGGACTCTGTCTTCAATTTCTGAATCAGAAATGTAATGTTCAACGTCTTCGCTATCTGATATGTATCCGGTATTATCCATTACACTGCTGCCTCTTTGTGCCTTATCGGAATCTATGCTGTTGACTCTTTGAAATTCAGATTTTAGTTTTTCAATAGACTTTGGACTCGTTTTCCGCTCTGATGGTAATTGAAAAGATGCTTGGTATTCAGACATGACTTTCTCATCATGGAGCGAAGTATCGCTTTCTGATATTTTAGTTAGATCGGTTTGAACTAATCCACTGCTTTCGCTTGTTGAAGATTCAAATGATATTGCTCTGTCTTTAACAGATACCCTTCGATTATTTTCTTCTTCCATAACGCTCTGGGAAGTCTGCAGAACGGGACGTGGTATTGTAGAAACTTCGCTTCCACTTTCCGCTAAGCTCTGAGACGTCATTAGTATAGTTCTGGGTTTTGGCACTGGGGGCGTGGCAAACTCGTGTAACGATATTCTCTTTTTATTAACAGCCTCCATTTCCGTTATCGTGGTTTCCTGTAAACTCATCCGTTTGTGGGAAGCATCTTGGGTGACTGTCTCCCAGAATCTTTTTTTGTCAATATAACTCTCCGGTACTTCGTCCAAGAGATCGTCGCGAACGGGTGATGCAGGTTTTTCTATGGTAGTTTCGTCCGTGATGGGTTGCTGTACTTTTTCAGGTGTTTTTACTATACGCGGTTTGGGTTGTGGAATTTGTTTAGCTTCGGTTGGTGTTAGTGGAACAGCTGCTTCGTTAAGTTGGTCGCAGCTGATTTCTAAAAATGCGGTTAAATGTTAGGGGAAACTAGCAATACAATTAGATGAATATTTTTTTCTTCAAGCAATTTCTCACATTCTGGTCAATTTATTCGGATACTTTTCATCTCCAAACTCACCATATATGATAGGAAACATCAAAATAATATCTACGGAACTGAAAATTGGGCCAGAGATGGAAACAAAAAAATGGGAAAGTATAAAAGCCAAAGTTTGCTTGTGCATGAGTAGTGAAACATTTTTGTGGACTGGGTATGTGTCAATAATTCATGCAAGAAAAATCAAACATATCGGGCCCCTATCATATTTGGGTCTTATTAAGAATCCACTAAGTTACCTAATGCTGTATCCATCACTTTCATTGACTTTTCTACACTTTTTTGATCATCAAGTGATATTGTGATATGAGGTACTTCATGTTGAGAGGTGGAGTGACTTTTATCACAGGAGTATTCATCTTCATCAAACAGTGATATACTTTTATCCACATTTTGTATGCTCTCGGAACTTGTATTATTGATGTTTTCCAGAGATTCAAAAGGACTTGACTTTTCTAACCAGTTCATTACCGCAGTGACAAGAATTCCTTTCTCATCAGAAGATTCAGTCAGTCTGTTATCAGGCGGTAATGATTTACTACTCAAAAATCTTTTTGGATTCATCTGCATAACTGTATCCAGTAAGCAACCTTTTAATGATGACGATTTCAAATCCGGTAAACTACCCAAATAATTTGTGTTAACGTCGTCTTTGTAGTAACCCATATCCGATTTGGCACGTTTGCCTCTCTTTTTGCGTTTCGGGGAGGTGCAAGGAGTTCTCATTATAGGTATTACATCAACTTCAATTCCAGCTTTGTTAAGAACTTTATCTTTATTCAAGTTAACAGGACCCATGTAAACAATGTCACCTACGAGAATTTATGCCAGTGAGATATTAATTTTCATGAGATAAACCTTAGGTGTGTCATATTGGATGAAAATTAAAATACGTGTCAGAAAGATTTCAGGATTGGGTATACAAAACTTTTGAACTAGTCTAGAATTTATCATGATTATGTCTTCTCAGTGTCACTATATTTGCTCGCAGCTCAATGAGAATAAGGTTGAGTAAAAGTTTACATGAGGGAGCCCTTGCAAATGCGTATCCCATATAGTGGCCCGAATGTTGAGAAATTAAATTGAACTATACTGTGCTCTTCGGAGTATAGTATATGTATTATGGTCCTTACAGCTGTACCAAGCTTCTGAAATAAAACTTTGTAAAAATTCTCTGTCCGTCTGGCATCAGGATTTTTAATTGCAAGATAACTGTTGAACAGAATGAGACATCGATTTTGAATTTTCTACATTTTTCAGTTTTTCGAATTGAAACCTGACCAGAGCCTGAAGGAAATCCTAACAGGACAATGTGGATTTACCGCCGATTTTCCACTGATACGAATAGAATAATCAAAAATGACTCAGAAAGTTATGGAATATGAAAATACCTAGTTTATCGAGTCAAAACAATTATCTCCGAAGACCAGAGATATCTAAAATAGATGAAAATATAATCTATACTAATATAAATGTGAAAGTTTGTGAGGATGTATGAAAGGCATGTATGTTTGTAGCTTTTTCACTGAACAGATTTAGATGAAACTTCACAAAAATACAGCTCATACATCAGAATAACATATAGGCTACAATTTACATAGGCTTTGTGTAATTTTGGTCATAATATAAGGAACGAATTTTTACTGCCTGAGAGCTATCTTGGCGTTTACTGCCTATACCGTTGGAGTTACATGAAAATAACGTAACGTAAGATTGTTTATCTTGAATAGATCTAAATAAAAGTCCTCGATAGCATATATCTACCTCTTATGTGGTAGCCACCATATGCAAACTACTGAGCCATGAATACAATTAAATTGGATACATTTTTACAATGCACATTTAAGAATATCTGTCAAATTCTTATGAAAATTGACATAATTGTCTAGAGTATTCAATATAGATGAACTTTGTCTTTTACACTAAGTTATTTGGAAGAGTAGTTTGAAAGTTATCACGATAAGATGAAATTGACGCAACGCAGTAAGCCATTACGCGTCGCGTCTACTGTAAGAGAACGGGGGAGGATGCGCGGGTGTGGAAGGGTGGACCAAGCAATGAAGCGCCATCGCCGAGAACGCGATCCGAACGCGACGCGTGAGGGCAGACGTCGTAGACAGTTGTGTTGGTTTCGCGAAATTTTTTATAGGTAATATCATTCAATTCTCAAAGCAGCTATGCATTACTTAGTGCAGTTGGCATATACAGGGTGTTCCATCTTAGACGAGCCACCCCGTATATTTTTCATCCCATAGCGAGTGGAAAAATTTCCCGAAACATGTCGAATGATTTTATTTGGGGGACATCTTCTGACGTATATTTAAAGCTTGAACCAGCAACATCCCTAATAGGGGGCTTTTTAACCCCTCAAACTTGAATAGGGGAAAGGGGTTGAATAGGGGAGAGGGGTTGAATAGGGGAGAGGGGTTGAGTGATACTTAATTTGAGAGGTCTTGGAAGCCTCGTTACAACGGTGTATGAAAAACGTAAATTTGATAAATCGTTTTCGCCCAAAATCAATTTTGCAGCTTGAATGAGCCACCTTGAATAATTTGGTTATTTTATGTACAAGCCCATTTTATTTAGACCTTTTTACAAACTTGAACATCTGTAAAAAATCACATTCTTGAAAAAATTGAATTGTTTCATCATCATGCTTACAATCAAAAAAATCAAATCTGCGTGTTTGAATCAAATGCTAAAATTTTCCTTCATTGACTTCCATAATTGGAGTTATTTGACGACACCCATTCACAATTCTTTGGCGTACTTCGTCCAAATTTTCAGGACCTCTTCTTCCAATCCAACGACCGGGGTATTGCAAATTGAGGTATTGGCGAACTGATGTGGCGTAGTGCGGAGGAGCTCCGAATTGTTGGAAATGCAATTGTTGTTCAAGTAGTAGAGGGTCGTTATCTAATTGTTCAGTTATTAACAGATCAATCGCATTTTCCAGCATTC
>WOGR01005743.1:0-13574 GCA_015342045.1 Leptinotarsa lineolata | reverse complement strand
ACAATGTGCGATACCTGTAATTCTGTCAGTCGTGTCCTAGATATATTCAACTGCCAGATTATACAAATCAAAAGACATTTCTTAGCTAACTGACAGTTCTGTTTTCCATTTGATTTACTTCATATATAGATTCACAGTATATGTTATGTAAGTACATATTTGTAAATGCCACGGCTTTTTCCTATTCTGTAATTGGGTTTATCCTGTAGAATAGTGTATGAAATAAATGAATAAATAAATATCCACTATATATACAATAAACTAAAGACAAATACAACTTCCTACCATTGGCTAGAAAACGATGATTCGAATGGATTCGAAAACATCAATCTCTTTGTTGCTGTATCACTGGCTAACACCACGACAAACACTGAATTTCATTCGAAAGTTATTTATGTGAAGGTGCGTATCCATTTGTCGCAAATGGCTCGTAACGTGACCGAAACATGATACGTTACGCCTAACATTAACCAGGGTTGTACCAGAACCACGTTAGCGAAGGCGGAGGCAGAAGTGCGATGCGATGGTTAGCATCCGCGTGATATGAACTGTGTGATTAGTCAATTGATTGTCGTGTCTAAACATTGTAACTACATATTCTCCATACGCTTAGCTTTCTCAAAATGACCGACTTTCCTGAAATAAATTTCTTTCCGTTCTCAAACCCTACAAAGAACTCCCTCAAAACACATGGGGAGGCGGATGAGAAGGTTCCAGCTTGACATGCATTATTGTTGCATTCTATCCATATCATGGCCCGTAACGTAATTGCGAACACGTTACGTTACAGCTAGTGAAGACGGAGTACTATTGCATTTCATCAGTAATCTTTGACACGCAAACCCTCAATGCATATATCTATTCGTAATGAATGACCTGTAACGTAACCACTTTCACGTTACATTACGGTTAGCGGGGATTACTACTGCATTTTATATTACACTCGTAACCCTATTGGGCCAACCATCATTCGTAGGTTCATAGGTTATAATCCATTGTGTCAAAGGTTGATAATTACGCACCGTGACGAGTTGGACGTTACGAATATATGTATCGCGTAACTTTCCCTGTTAAACACGGCGTTGCGTGCTATCTCGTTCAGTTCGGAGGATTGAAAAAGTCTCTCTCTCTCTCTAGGTCAAACTCTAGTCAAAACTCCACACGATTTCAGCTCGTAACGAGCTAAACATGTATGGTGTTATTTTATTGACCATTGAATCATATGGATACGCACCTACAAAACAAACCACCATTGCATGCGACGTTATACGTTAGGAAATGACTGAAACGGTCATAATTCAAAATGCTTCCGTGAGCCGTAATGAGCCGAACATATATGGTGTTACGTTACGGTTACGTTACGTTACGCGTCTCACACAGAAAATCTCACTCATACTTTTCTCTGTTCGAAGAATCATCTACGAGATTGAACTGGAACTACTTCATAATAGTCGAATGGCTAGTATAATAGCGATAGAAATTCATGATTAGACGATGAAATGGATCATCGAATACAATGTTTTATTGTATTTCGATATCTGCCAAATTATATGTTTGGTTGTTCTCAGTTTGATCTTTTAGATTTCTAGTTATGGAGTCATTTGGAGGCTCTTGTTTATAAAACTCCTGTACTAGATGTGAATGACTTGAGGATTCGAATAATTGACAATTACAATGTAATAAGTTATACTTCAGGTATTTTTGAACGTGTCAAACAATCAATGACAAATTGATTGCAGTTATGTATTTTATCAGAAGGTGGACATTTTGCTCATTTATTTCGAAGTCAAATTTGTTTATCATTTACTTATGGTTTTTATTTTATGTTGTCCATGAATAATTTTTAGAAGTGACTTTTTTCCCGAAAACGAAGCTTGATATGAAGAAAATACAAGCGACGAAAAAGTTGGTTTTTTAGTTTTCTAATCTAAAAAAATTAAAAACAACAAAAAAGTCAGTGTCGTTCTTCTTTTTCTCCATATTATTGGCTGTGGTGCCCACTAAGACGCCACTAGACCCAATAATTTCAATCTGGTTCCGTCTTATTGAACGCCTTATTACTTCAAATAACTGTAGCAAATTTTAACCAAATCGATGTAAGGATGTTTATTATATTTTATAAATAGCGTTTTTTTCAACTTCAACGCCCTGTATTTCAGGGCGTTGAAGTTGTTCATATGAACTTTTTTCTTAAAATTACCTAACCAACCATCCTCTGAAGTTTCGTACCTTAGTTAGGAAACACCCTGTATATGACGAACTTGCAGGCAAGCTGGTGATGGAAGAATAGTGGAAATGTCCAACGATATTCCAAAATCCAAGCGATATATCAATGAGGGACCACCATGAGGTGACTTATTCTACTCCACATGTAATTTTAATGTTTCAAACTATGTTTGCGTACTGATCCCGAATATGTGAGTAATGTTCCAGGATGGCAAGAATTATATCCTTATAGATGACCAAAAGCTGGAGAATCAAATCACTTTACGGTTCTGTTTTGGATATCTTTCCGACATGCTCATCCATAACAAAGTATTCGTAACGCTGTTGACAATAGAAACAACCATACAAAACATAGCTTTGTGAATACAAGAAAACCTAGAAAAATGGAAGTGTATCACATATGGTACTACCAAGAAACTGTATGAGATATCATAATTCTATTCAACATAAATATAGTTTTTTCTGCAAATGAAGTAGTAAATAGTTGAACGAGCACTTGTCCTCTGCAATGAAACCAGTGAAAACATCAACACATCCTAGATTGGGGTAAGTAGAACATCAAGTAACCTGCTGTCAAATGGAGAATGGAAGATATTAAAGATACGCGATGATGCTGGTGCATCCGCCATCTGGTCGACCTGCGTTGAGATCCGCTGGGAGAAACATCAATTAGTTTTTGAACAAAAAACCGTACTAACAAGTAATATTACCTCTAAAGAGCAAATGCTGGATCGTGCGATACGAAAATCGTGTCTAAACTTCGCATTCATGTAGAATAATCCCAACGAGACACTGAAAACTCTTGAAGAAACTCACATTCCTGGCACTTTCCACTTTGTGAAACACAACAACACAACACCAGAGCGAAAAGTACCAGTTTCCACGGAAATTAGACCAGAAAATGGCGCGGATTTACGAAAAAGTCGCCAATCCGACGTGAAAAACCGTTGAAATCGTGACGCGAACAGTCGTACCTTGATTCAAACTAGCTGGTACGGCGACTCTAAAGCAACCTGCAGACGAGGGTAGGGGGGCATTCTTACCTGTAATAATATGGCCGAGAGTACCGACGGTACCGCAGTTCTGTTTTGCCTCGAGTAACGGGGCAGTGTTGCCAATAACTCAAGCTCTGCACCAGATCAGTGAAATGAGAGAACTACTTTGCGCGAGAAACATCGATAATCATTGATTATACTGAACTATATAATGAAATATAATCTCACACTGATTCCGATAATTATTTGTGTAGAATTGTTCCTCTCAAACTCGGAAAAAGGCAGAGACGTTGTAGACATAAATGAAGATCTGGCAAAAATATCTTGGTAACCTGTCATAACAGGTTGAATTATAATTCAATACACCTGCAACCACAACTCAAATCCGGAGAAACTGATTCCATATTCCATAATGCACTATTCCTTGTTAAGAGTTTACTAGTTGAACTAGGAACAAAAATAAGATTGGTTTTTCGTGGAGGAGTCAATGTTTTTTATTCAGCGATATCCTGATGAATTTTTTTCGGATCATGCTCATGACTATTATGAATCCAATAATTATATCACAAAAAAATCGATAAGCAAGAAGATTATTGAGGAAAAAGTATATGGGGTATTCCATGCCAAATCGACCACTTTTGACCCCGACCCCTTTGGATTTTTCTAAAAATTTTCCACTCTGTTCTACCTTTCGAAAGACGTTTTTCAGAATTTTTTTTAATTTTTTTACCTAACCCAAAAAAAGTTATGGATTTTTCAAAAAAATGGCTTTTTTATTTTTAAACAGCCATAACTTTTTCGAAAATTGATCTTCTGGGACCGGACAAAATGGAAAATTTTTGTTTTTGAATGTACTCTTTAGAAAAAAAACCAAAACAATTTTCAAGGCTCATCTAATACGAAATATTTCAGTTTTTTGACTGTTCGCCACTTTTTTTTTTATTTTTTTTTCATAAAATACTTCAATCAATTCTACAAGTATTCCCACTAATCCCGGAGTGGGCCGAATTTTTTTTCTATTTTTTTTATATCATTGAAAAAAAATTCAAATTTTCAATAATAAAAACAGTTTATTTTTCATCTATATTATTTCCATAACAAAAAAATGTAATTAAATAATTTTCAGGTATTGTATTCTTTATTAATAATCGTAATCTACGATTAGAATGACTGAGATTCAAATTTAAATCGACCAATCGGATCGATAAAGTAGGGTATGACAATTACAGACTTACCAATAGCGAATTTACTTGGTACACACACGATTTCAAACATAACCTATAAATCTTCAATGCATTTCAGTATTAAATTGGAGATAGCTGTCAGTACCTTTGATAAATAAAGAGAACAATTTTGTAGTTTGTGAAAATTTTCCTGATTTATACGTTTTGAAAGTGTTAATTATTTGAACTATACTTATCTAGATTTATTACAGTATAACAGTAATTTTATCGAAACATGGCATCGAATAAGCAATTCGATCGATGTTGTAATCCTTTTAAGTTAGAGTCTCATTATAAAAAAGTTGGTTTGTGTCCAGCGACTAATGTTATGAAAGTAGTATTAGGATTAGATGATTATTTTTTATTATGCAGTTCATGTCGTAAAGAAGCTTCAAAAATAATTAAGCAACAAACAGAAACTAGTGATGATCATAACGTTGATTTAAGTGACCGTGATGACAGCTCCAGTGACAGTAACGAAAACAATGATCATATTGATAGTGACAGTAACACAACTGCCACGGATCTTCCGTTATCATCATCATTCCGTAAGGTTTTAAAAATATTTATACGTTTTTTAGATAAACTTCTAGCAATTACATCTTTTATTATTTTTTTTAAAGTTCCATGTCGTTTAATAGTGAACCCAAAGATTCACAATCAAGCTCGACATCCCAAGTTAGTGCTGCAACTCAATTACCTGTAATAAACCACGCATTACAACTATTAAATCAATCACCAATTCCATCAAGAAAATTAAATGACAATCAATTTCTGTACAACAAAATAAGTCAGATATCTGACAGTTTGAAAAAAATTTTACTCTCTCCTACAGATGATGAATCGATTGATGATGATGGCGAAAATTTTCGCACTTTAATTAAAATGTTGCACGACAAATTTAACGATACAGAAACGGAGAAGTCTTCGAAAATACAAATTTTAACATTGTTACCAGAAAAATGGACTGAAAGACGTATTTGTGAAACGATGAATACATCAAGACATATGGCAAGGGTAGCAAAAATGTTGGTTGAAGAAAAAGGTTTACTTTCAACACCTGAATCGAAATTAGGTATATATATCGTGAAATTAATGCTTTAGATACAATTGAAGACCTAATAACTTACATTTTTTTATAGGGAGAAAAATTACAGATGAAGTAAAATTGAAAGTTGAAAAATTTTATAACGATGATGAGTATAGTGCTCTGATGCCAGGTATGAAAGACTTTGTTTCAGTTCGTAGTGACGATGGTAATCGAGTACACGTCCAAAAAAGGCTTGTTCTGTCTAACTTGAAAGAACTATACCAAAGTTTTAAGGAAATTAACGGTGCAGAGAAAATTGGATTTTCGAAATTCGCTTCTTTACGACCTAAACATTGTGTGTTGGCGGGGGCAAGTGGAACACACACCATTTGTGTATGTACGTTCCATCAAAACATTAAGTTGATGATGCTTGGTAATTATCAAATTTATTAATAATTATAGCTGCGTGAAATTTTATTCAACCAAATTATTTTCATTTCAGGTGCAAATATTAATTCTTTAACAAGAAATACAGAAAAGCCCATTCAACAATATAGCGATTGCTTGAACATGATTGTATGTAAATCTCCATCATTTCAATGTTATTTGGGTACATGTAAAAACTGTCCGGGGGTAAATGAGTTGAGTAATATTTTATTGACATGTTTTGAAAATCACGAAATTGAAAACATTACGTATAAGTATTGGATATCAAAACCGAGAAGCAGTTTAGAAACTTTTATCAAGCCTACAGAAGAATTTGTTGAAAATTTTTATGGTGAGTTAAAAACTCTTCTACCTCACTCATTTATCGCCAAAGAACAAGCTAAATTTTTGAAAACATTGAAAGAAACATTAAAACCGAATGAATTCATTATTATTTGTGATTTTGCAGAAAACTACGCGTTCGTAGTGCAAAATGCGGCATCTGGTTTTCACTGGAATAATAACCAGGCAACAATTTTTCCGGTAGTAATTTATTATAAAGTAAATAGCAAACTTGAACACAAAAGTTTAGCAATTATTTCAGATTGTAATAATCATGATGCCGTTGCTGTTCATATTTTTATTAAAATAATTACTGGAATTCCCGAAAATATATCTGAAATCCGTCCTCTGGTTGTTATTACACCGACTGTGTTTCAAAAAATTCCACGTAAGACTTATTGTCATACACTAAATAACCTTTTCCACTATTAGTTTGGAACATCACATTTATGTCGAATGTTATTCGAATTGGATGATTTCCTTTTATTTCTAGACTCAAAAATGCTGCCACATAATATTCATGTTTATTTTCGTCTAATGCAATTATTTTGCCTGCTGAATTTTGAAAAACCTGATTAACCGAAATGTTTTCACTTAGCAATGTTTTACTCAGCAATTTTCTCAGGTTCCGCAAGTATCAACATCTCATTCAAATCCAGTTTCCATGAATATTTGTTGAAACCTACATATAATCTGTGATTTGGAAATTCTGGAGCTTTTGCCAAAAACATGAAATCTTGAATTTCCATATTGCAAAGGTTTTTATTTCATTTTGAGGGGTTTTGTGAGATGTTTTATTCGTTATTTGGAAAGTATTTGTCGTTGATGGTTTTTTTGTTGAAATAGAACGTTGAGTATATGTCCAATTTCGTGAGTTAGAGTCATGAGAAAATTCGTACCTTCGTTTCCATCAAGATCCCATGATTCTTCTTTGTCTAAATGAATTTCTGTACAATCATCATTCGAAGGTGGGTGAGCATGAGCTAAAACTGTCCCAGGACCATCAAATTCAGATTGACACATTCCATTGCCCATGTAGTCTCGGCGAAATGGATGCCTTTTTTGTATCAGCTTTGTATCAGCGATATAGTTATATCGGGTATCTCGATATACGTCGAACGAACATACTTGTATTTCAAATTGGAAATATTCTCCCATAAACTGAAAGCTTTTTCAGCATTAAGTAACATTTTGGCAGATGCTTGAAGAAAAGACCATTCGATATTTATTTTTTTCTTCAACCCTGAATCGTGAAAACGTTTTCAGCGACTACACATCTTTTTCTTTGAATCAAACCCAGAGTATCGGAATTCAGTTTACTATTCACGGAAAGATTATATTTCTCTTGAAAACTGGTCATAGTCGATTCAAAATCTACGAGAAAATTGTTGTTTTTGATGTAACCATATCGAGATATATTAATGAGGATACCCTGATTGTTAACTGGGAATTTTCAAGTGAAAGTTCTCATTGTCTGTTAACTGTCAATGTGTTGAGATTGAAATGATATGGCATTTACACAAAACAATTCATTGGTGATCTGACTGATGAATTATGGAGTTACGGCCCTAGCTCACGTTTTACCGAATTTGTATCCGAAAGTCTCCAAAATCACAATTTCAGACTCTGGAGTACTGAAGATTGAAATTTTGAAGTCGTTCGCAAGGTGAAGGGCATATGCGTGAACGATAATGCCTCACAGTTGATAAATTCCGATTCGATAAAAGAAACTATTCTGAACCCTGAACCCCTCATTAACACTCAAAGCAAACAAATGAAACATTCGTAACGTCTTATGATCAACCGATTATCTGAAACGATTGGCGGTCTTTCTGTCACGCTTGTATGATAGAATGATGAGAATGCGTTGTTTCACATGCGTGTTTTCATTTTCGTGTTCGAATACATGTGTCATTTGTCAAATGATAGGTGGTCATTGTTTTTTTATTGAGTCAAATCGATGATCAAAGCCAACTCGGTTACTGAAACATCATAAATGACGGAATGATTGTACGCTTCAACAGAGAAGATCACACGTGGAACGCTTGATCCTCGTTACCACATTTTTTCCCAGCGGCATCCTATATGGATATTCATGCTATTTACATCTACATGTGGTCTCTTTGGTCACCTCCTTTTGAAGATACTAATGAAGACTTGTTCTCTCAATCACACTTTGAATGAAAGTCTATTTTCCCTACGTTCGAATGAATTCATATTCTGGGTTGCTGTGTTTCACATAGAAATAATATCACGTTTCTTCTCAAATTGAAATCAATGACAAAATGATATTGCATTCCAAATGAGCCACACTTTGAACAAAGCAGATCGCACGTTGGAACTCTATATCTTCGTAACCATTTTGTTCTTTCTCAAACGACACCTTATATAAATTTTTCTGCTATGTTCATCCACATGTAGTTTTCTTGGTCACCTCCTCCTCTCGATGATACTAACTTGGTTTGAAAAGATACGGTTAAGTGGTGTTCTGACATGTTGGATGGCACATTACACACTTCTATTCAATATAAATTGACATACACCCTTAGTTTCGTCATTTGGAAAATATTCAATATATGTGAGTTATTTTTACCAACCTTGTATCTTTCAACATGATGTTCATTCATCACTATGAACCTTCGTACATAATTTTTCTCTATTGCATATTTTCGGCAACTTTTCCCCTGTCAAATATCTACTTCACACATGAAAATCGACGTGAATTTGACATACATTCCTTACCCTACATCATAAAAACTTTTTCTCTAGATCAAAAGATATTTCGATTCTGGTTCCTACTACGAACGGTTTACTGCCTCTCTGTTGAACGTTATTACTATTTTAATACGTATTTCGAAATACTAAGTAATTCTGTATATGCGCTTATCTTTTTTTGAAAACGTGTATTGATAACAAACGTTTTTTCGAAGCGTCTAAAATGGTCATTTGAACGCATCATGTTTTCGCTGGATTTTTGATGCGATTGAAGTGACAAAAAGGAACGCTTTTTCGCATGATATTTCTGTAACTTTTTTTTGGTGAGATTTTCGTGTCAAATTTGCATTATTTTTTGCAGCATGTCACAATGCAATCCTTATGGGTTTTAGCAAAAAATGAGGGTTCTGAAAATGCATCAAGATATCATAAATTACATCTGACCTTCTTGGTCAACTTCTCCTGATGATATTAACTTGTTTGACGAAAATGCTGCTCAGTGTCCTTCTGGCATGTTGGATCGCACGTTGAAACGCTAGATTCTTGTTACCATCCCCTTCTTCCTCAAACAATGCATTTTGAGGCACATCATATGTATTTTTCTGTTATGGTAACCTACACCTAGTCTTCTTCGTCAACTCCTCCTGATGATGCTAAGTTGGTCAACGAAGATGCTGCTCAATATCCTTCTGGCATGTTGGATCGCACGTTAAAACGTCAGATCCTCGTTAGAATTCTGTCCTTTCTCGAACGATGTATTTTGAGGCACCCTTTATAAATTTTTGTGTTATGTTAACCTACACCTAGTCTTCTTCGTCAACTCCTCCTGATGATGCTAACTTGATAAACGAGAATGCTGCTCAATATTCTGGCATGTTGGATCGCACATTGGAACGCTAGATCCTCGTTATCATTTTTTTATTCCCTTAATTATGTATTTCGAGGCACCCTGTACACATTGATGCTATGTTTTTTACTTGATGTATTTTTGCCACACCTTGTACACATTTTTCCTCAAATAAGGTATTTTTTGAGACGCCTTTTATATTTCACCCGATGTCCGCACAAATGACTACACGAAATATGTTCAATTATTCATATATAAAACTCAACACCGTATTTTACGATTCCTTCTTTCAAAATCATCAATTTCAGCTCTTCCAAATGTATTGATATATTTTCGAATCAGGACGAGCACAAAATTCATTTTCAGCATTGGCGGTGACATTATCTATGCTTTGACATTGAATTCTTTGCAGTGGATATTTCGTTTGAGGTACTTTTCGAACGAGCACTATGTCGTGAATATCTCAACAATGACAAAGGTGTCTCAACTTGTATGCATCACATTCACAACCGAACCAACTATAATTGCAATCTTCGGAATGCAGATATTGTCTATAAATGGCTCCATAATATACTACCAAAATGAACAAAATGCATGCTACATACTTATAACTCTCATTTTCATGTTCTCCAGTAAAAATTGTAAGGTTTGAGTATCCGCATCGCTTCCTATCTTCAATAAAAACGAAATTAGCCAGCTATGTCTTTTAAACATCTGAAAATGCTCGAATATGTTTTTTGACAATTCACTGATGTCGGAATTATCGAAATCGGATGACCGAAAGTGGAAACCGGAAATGGCCATTGCATTATAGATTTGGACTATCCTTCATATGGGCAATCCGAATTCACCATTAGTTTTCTTCTATCTCAATTTTTATAAACCGGAAGTGTTCAATTTTCGAAGAATCGTGAAGATCCGATACTTTGTTGATACATATATTGGCCACCATCATCGACAATAATACATACAGTACTTTCGTCATGTTGGATCGCTCGTAAAAACATCAAGCCTGTACAGTCGTCGTCATATCATTTTTCAGTTGTACTGTATTCCTAACTCATCGCACGACATTTATGTTTTTTCTTTCGTCATCTCCTGATGATGACGAAAACAAAAATGGTTACACGAAAACGTTACACCAGAACGTTACACAGTGTGTACTATGTCAGTACACGCTTCGAATGAGTTACACACTGTATACGCTCCTTATTAAAAAATTGAATGGGCAGATCGCACGTTGAAACGTCAGAGCTCCTCCAAACTGCCATCTTCTTTCCCAAATGATGCATTTCATCATACCTTGTACACATTGACGTCATGTTTTTTTTCATGAATGCTGTATTTTTGAGACACCCTGTACACACTGACGTCATGTTTTTTCCTAAATGATGTATTTTTGCCACATATTGTACACAATGGCATCATGTTTTTTCTCACATGATGTAAATTGAGACACCCTGTAAATAAATACCTAAGGATCGTACATTGAAACAGCAGGCCCCGTTGAATTGCCATGTTTTTTAATGATGTATTTTTGTCGCACCTTGTACACCGTGACGTCATGTTTTTTTTCTTGAATGCTGTATTCTGATATACCTTGTAAACATTGGAGGAACGCATATTGAAACGTTAGGGCCCTGTTGAACTGTTGACATTCTTCTCAAATAATGTATTTTGCTACACCTTGTACCCACTGACGTGATGTTTATTCTTGAAAGCTGTATTTTGACGTATCCTGTATATTCCGCTCAATGTCCGCCATCATGATTTTGTCTTTAACGTTGGCAGCCATGTTTTTTTCTTTAACGCCGCACACACCCTGTTTACCACGATGTTAGCCATGTTTTCCTCTCTAACGGAAGCAGCTATATTTTTTTCTCACGCCGCACACACCAACACCCTTTATATCGCGATGGTATCCTTGTTTTTGTCTTTAACGCTGCACACGCTGTGTACTCCACTCAATGCCCGCCGCCATGTTTTTTTCACCTATCCGTCTGGTTTTTTTTTTCTTCAATGCTGCACACTTTATGCCCGTCGCCATGTTTTTTCGCTCAACCACCATATTTTTTTCTTTACCGCTGCACACACCCCGTGTACTTCGATAGCAGCCATGTTTTTTTTTGTTCAATCGCTATGGTTTTTTTTAACGCTGGACACACCATATAAACCTCGATGGCAGCCATGTTTTTTTTTAGGTTGACACGCTGTGTACTCCACTCAATGCCCACCATGTTTTTTTTTTAACGCTGCATGCACCTCCTTGGCAGCTATGTTTTTTCCTTCACGGTTCTTTTAACGCCTCACACACCCTGTATTTTATATGTTTCGGAACAATATCTTGTATACCTAATTTTTATTGTTCTCTTATCATTCCAAGCGAGCTCGACTCTCGTTATTAGCGATAACGTCACCGATAACCGAATCAAGTCCACGTTCTTCATTGGTACTGTTAGCTGAATTTTTTGTGCCATGAAACTCGCTCAAATGATCTACTGACATTACATGTTAATGATTTCTTTGTATTCTCGAATGATAGAAATAAAACTGATAATCTAAAGAGAATGCTCAGTAAGAATTTTGTATTAAAAGAATTTTTTGGTAAGTCAGTTGTTTTTGATAAAAGAAATTGTACTGTAACTTTGAATCAAGAGAAATATATTAATAAGTTGTTATCTAAGTTCAACATGATTGATTGTAACACAGTGAATGCTCCAATGGTGATTGATTCAAAATGTGAAAAGGAAAATAATTGTAGTAATGAAAATCCCTATCAGAGGCTAATCGGGAGCTTGATGTATTTAGTTGTCCTTACACGACCCTATATAGCTTATGCAGTGTCATATTTAGGTCAGTTTATTATTTGTAATACTGAACAACAATGGGTTAATGCCAAAAGAATTTGAAGGGGACAAAAAATTTAGATTTGAAATATAGTAAGGTTGGAAATATAAATATTGAAGGATATGTCGATGCAGACTGGTGCAATTGTGTCAACCCCCTGAGTTCAAAATGAATCCCGAAATATTGAATTGAAAATTTTATGAATATTTCCAATCACTTTGGAGGTCATAATTGACAACGAAAGAGTTTACAAATTCAAAGCCGATATTTGAGTATCAAATATACTCACCTGTTAAAACCAAACTCTCGAGCACGAGAAAACAGACACTACATAAATGAATCAAAAATAGAAGTCCTTGTTAGAAGAAAATAAAGTGAAACAGGGAGGGGATATTTCTACGCGAGATAATATTGTGTCACCTCCAATTGGAAATGACAAGATAATTAAGGTCACATAAACAGTAGCTTGTTTTTCGGCAAGCATCAAGTGCAAATCGTAACCATAAATTACGATCGTTCAATCGATAGCTGGGTAATTAGCGCGGTGTCTTGGGAGTGTCATAAAAAATGAATTATCACTGTGAATTTAGATTACGACACCTTGCCGAGGTGTTGTCTTTACAATGTGAGTGGGGATGTTCACGCCGATGTTGAGGGAAATGAAACATATTGATACGAAAATATCATTCAGAACGGGGAGAAGAATTCAGAATTCATTTTCGCAGTAAAACAATGGGTTAAAATGCAGGAGCGTACTGTCGCGTAATAATAATAATGGAAGTTGGCATTGAGTTCAGTCCGAAAAGTGTTCGAAAGTCTGGAAGAAAATGTGTGAGTTTTTTTAAACCATAAATTTAATAAAAATATAAAGCTGATGTATTTAAATGTCAAAGAAATGTCTCATGCCTAACAACAATGTACAA
>WOGR01005742.1:0-13574 GCA_015342045.1 Leptinotarsa lineolata | reverse complement strand
ATATAACACGATTGTTGTCGGTGAAAATAGTTTTTACGTCCTGTTTTTTGAGAATTTGGCCAATTTTGTCAGTGATACCTTTAATGTACGGAAGGAAAGCTTTGTGGGGAACGCTGTTGTCTTTCGGATCTCTGGGACTGGATGGAGAAGTTTGTTGACAACGGTTGGATCTGTCAATTTGATGATCTGCAAATGCATTTCGTAGAAGGGCTGATTTGAGTTGAGCCAGCTCTTGTGGTTTGTTGTGGAGGTCTGTGAGGTTGATATATCTGTGGATAAAAGAATTCAAAATGGAGTTGCATTGTGCTGCACACTAGTAAGAAAGAAACTCTTTGGTATTGTGCCCAAGCTTTCGGAAATGTTCATTTCCTTCTTCAGGACTTACTAAAAATTTGTAAAACGAATTAAAACACAGTTAAAAATTTCATAAAACGAATAAAACTACTTTCTATCGTGAGTTTGAGCAAAACTAGTTCTTCCATAAACAAACAAAGTTTATCGGTCATCTTATGCAGATCGAACCGTGTAAAACCATTTAAATACTAGCAGAATCTTTAAAAACTTGATTGTACCGAAAACCATGGTTTATTTATGAAACATTAGTTTTAGGTTAGTCACATCGACATAATGTCGGTGATTAGTCACGGGAAGCGTGATCTTCTAGCCGTGCGTTCCACTAAGCGATCACAACGATCAAAATGCTCCCTCAGCCGTTCCACACAACGCGACCACAACGATGACGGTCGTTGTGGTCGTGGCGAAAACGTCACTCATGACGTCATTACTTTCGCTCACGACAAGCTCACAACGACCCATCTCAGGAGGCGGGTCGAAGTGGACGTTGAGAATATTTCGGCGCAATTTTTTGAATATGACATAAATTTTATCTGTCATTCGTAATTCATTTCTAATTTCCTAACTTATTCCATCATTCAATTTCATAATCAATAAAATAATTACTTACACATAATTAAGTGTTAGACAGGGAAGCTATAGATTACGCTGTAGACGACCCCTCTCGATATAGAAGGCCCAGACACTCTGATGAATGAGGCCCTCATATCCTATGTTAAAGAGTGAATAATTTCTTCATCCAACCCACCCCAGCCAGGCAGGGTTAAACACGCGAAGGGCGGCACAGATGTCTGCAAGGACCATCTTGCCGTCTATAACAATCCACATCTATTTATCCTTCTGACAAAGACAGCCGAAAAGGTGAGGGAGTTAGGCTCCAAACCTGACTCACATGAAGATGCGAATAAACATAATTAACTAAATATCAAAGTAGTATACATTTAGAGAAAAATTTAATCGTGTCAATTAGACATGATATTTTCAGAATGTACAGTGTAATACGTGATAGAAAATCGTGTACCTGAAATGACTTTTGAATTCTTCATCTGAATAACAATGAAATATATTCTCATAATCAATAATATGTGAGCCTAAGTTTTCGGTTTTCACGATTATCATTTTGTAAAGTTGCAATACACTCATTATCTGAACTGGATGAATAAGTTTCTGGAGCACTATTGCGACGTATCAACAAATATCCAATTGCCGTGAAAGACATTATGATTACATTCAAAATCAATTCGTCCTGAAATTATATATTAGGAATTAAATTATACTTCTTTTTTAATATAAATGAAGTTAGCTTGCAATTATTGAAACTTATTTTCAAGGATTACGTAAGATTCTTAAAACAATTAATTCATTTTTTCAATCTGGCCATTTGTAATGTTTACATGAACGTCCAAAACGCTGCAAAATCTATTCCACTGGAGTTTCCGACAGTAACGCTCGCAAGCAGTGGAACGGGAATATCTGCGGTCGTGATCGTTGTGAGCGCTTAGGGGAATGCACCCTAGGTATATGACACATTTCAATTATTAACTGACAGATGATTTCTATTAATCTATGGAAATGTCAGTTCCATCGATCACGTACTCGGGCCCGCAGGACTAGTTATAGTTCTGTGCAACTGCCATAGAAATTAGAGAAGAGTGAGGATTTTTCAGTAAGAGTTGTTATTGTTTTTGTTGAGTTTTGTATTTTTTCTGTTTTCAGATATTATTTTTCCAATTACTGACTTATTAACAAATAAGATGGCTGCTCCGATGGAACGCATTCAAGTTCTTGATTCTATAGAAAAAGATATAATAACTTGCTTGCATAGTGCTGGTAAGTTTCACAATAAAGATATGAAAACTTTTCACAACTTCACTTTTGTTACAGGTCAAGTCTTTGTAGAGCTGAGTAAAGAGAAATCAAGCCTCAAACAAGCAGAAAACCATACTCAAATGTTTTTGAAAACACTCAGTACAGTGGAAAATAAACTCACAGATCAAATAAATTATCTTACACAAGTATCTACTGGACAACCACATGAGGGGTCAGGCTATGCTTCTCAGAAGGTGCTTCAAATGGCCTGGCATAGACTAGAGCATGCTAGATCTAGGGTGAATGAGTTAGAAAGGTATAAAATCAAACATATCCAAGGAAGAACTGCCCAAAGAAGTTTACAAGTACAGCCAGGAGGTGCTCAAATGGTCAATGTGGGTGGTTCTAATATACCTCCTGGTTCATCTACCTAATTTGACTGTAGATGTAATTTTTAGGATATTTTGTAAGCTATTTTGAAAAAAATTACCGAAGTTAATTTTACTCACTGATTAGTTTTGTTGAAAATAAAAAAAATGGTGTTGGTGTTCTTGAATCTTCATTGAAAAAATTATTCAAGTTTCAATTTCTATAACATATTAGGAATAGTATCATTTTTAAATAAATAGTATGACCACAGTAATCTATGATGACCATCATTAAACCCATTTGTTAATGCTAAACCTTTTGTAAAACGGATTGTTGTTATAAAACTTGGTTATAAAACTTGATTAATTGACCACATTTTCATTAGAAATATTTACAACGCTCAAGCACTACTACTCCAGGAAGGAAAGTTTTGGCTTTCTGCATACAAAAAATGTGGGAAACTTCTAAAGGAAGGAAAAGTAATTAATATAGATTGATAATGTGGAATGAACTTCGATACTCGGCAAATCTGTGCTCTTCAATATCTCTCAATTTAGTAGGTATAAAAAGTATTTAAAATCACGTGTTTGATGTCAAATCGTTAATCAGAACGACAATTGTATTAAAAGTGTATAAAATTTTTTTTATCAGATCAAAAAAACTATGGTGACAAAAAAGCAGGCAACACAAGAATTAAGTGTGATTGATGTAAACAGAAAAACTGATAGTGGATTTATAGTCTATAGGCGCACTGACCTAATTTATTGCAAGATTCAAATCACTACAATGTCTGAATTGTGTTGAAAATTTAATAGTTCTTGTGTTTTTAAGGAACTCAAAACGGAAGTATCTGGTTTTCCCTGTGATTTCTGCAAGAGGGTTATGTATGAATTGTTCGGGTTTATCAGCCACAAAAATTCGGGTTATCACAATGGCAACTCATATAATGCCAATTTTCTGCCCAAAATGTAGGAAGAATCTTATCAACTTACCTGCCCTTGTAAAAAGAGTTAGTGATCTTGGAAGTTCAGGTTCAAAATTATTCATCTGAATTGAATGGAATACACATTGTTTCTAGTCCACTGACTGTTCTTTTCAACTGTTGCCTCCGCGAACGACTATTTCCAGACATCTTTAAAACAAGTAAAGTTATTCCTATATTTAAAAAGAGCGATCCAAATATTCCATTCAACTGTAGACCCATATCTATCATTCCTATTTTTGGTGAAACTTATGAGATGCTAATTAGAGACTGCCTAATTTCTTTCTTAAATGCTCATTCAGTACTTAATAAAAATCGATTCGGATTTAGGTCTAACAAATCGATAACCCAAGCTGTGATGGCTATAGTTTATACAATAATAGAGAATATAGAGAAGGCCCTATTGCCTGCTATAACTGTGTGATCTAAGTAAGGCTTTTGACAGTGTAAATCATGAGCTCCTACTAGGGAAATTGGAATATTATGGGATACGTGGCAGAGCTTTAGAGTTGATGGAAACCCACTTACGTGGGAGAAAGCAAGTTGTATATACATTTGAAAAGTCTAGCACATGTAGATTCGAACGGTGTACTACAATGTTCCATAGTGGGACCAACTCTTTTTGTTGAATATATTGATGTCATTTAATTTTTTACTTTCAAGCTTATCTTTTTGCTATGCAGATGTATCAATGGTAGAAGCAGGCTGAAATGTAAACGACTTAATGAACCTATGTTCTAGAACAGATAATAATGCTGAAACGAGGTTTACTTCAAATTATCTCAAAGTAAACAGGGATAAGACACAGAAAATTATATCATCAAATCAACAAGTAACAACGAAGCAACATGTAGATTTATTGGAGTTTGAAATTGGTGACATGCTAAATTGGGAAGCGAAAATTTGTTGGTCTGTGCGAAAAACTTTTTACAAAAGTGTTTCTACTAAGACAGCCACCTAACATATGGCATATTTTTATGGGGTCAGTCTTCACTTGCAATTAAAGCCTTTATATGCAAAAAAAGCAATCCGGATCATAGCCAATGTTTCTTACACAGAACACTGTCGTCCTTTGTTTCAAGAACTTAAAATTGCACCCTTGCCATGAATTTTCATACTCTACAATGTTTTAGAAATACACAAAAATAACACTAAGTACCTCATAAATGCCCAACTCGAAGAGGTGCACACCTGAGGCCTCAATTTTGTCGACTGGATCTATCAGTTCGAAATTCACTCAACTTACATTTATACAATAAAATACCAACAGACATTACGGGTTCGAGTTATAACCGCTTAAAGGCTCTAGAGTCAATCACTCACTATGGAGGCACTGTTTCTACTCCGTCGAAGAGTAATTGAATTGTGAGACATTAATCTTTTGATACGTTAGTTTTGTATTTTTTCCTTTAAATTTTAGAAAATACTATTTTAGATGTAATTAGCGTTTATAAACCGCAACTATTGTTTTTCTTGTTTGTCAGTTTGACTTGTCACTATTGTACATTTTGAAGTTAATGTGATGAAATAAAACTTATCCATCTATCTATCTATTCTCGATTCTGCACAGTCGGATGATCTCATTAGGTACTATTAAGGAAACTGTACAATTTTCTGAAATATTGATTAGGAAAGTTCGTATGGGGAAAAATTAATAGCTCCAGACCTAGGCCTGTCAAAGACATTATGGATAGTCCAAGAAGTGTATTGCAGATATTGAAAAATAAAAATCTCATCATTCAGGATGGAGATGGGCTAAACCAGATTAAACGATTAAACAACGTATACATCCTAATGATCTACAAAGTGAGCTTCAACACCGAAATGAAAATGGTGAAAAATACCTAACAGTAAAGTATGTTCAAGGCATACCTATTGGACAAACTTTGATGGACATGCATAAACTTTTAAATAATTTAAGTGGACTGTATTATACTTTTAATGAAATGATTGATAACAATGATGTTTTATTTTTCGAGTGACGCTGTACTGCCTCTCTTGTCGTTGCGCGTCTCTGGTTCCGTCTCGCCTACCACCCTTGCTAGTGCGTTCCTGTCTTCCCTCATTGCCCACATGCTTGAACATAATACACAATAACGGTCTTATGAGTGTACAGGATCGTCTCTAACAAATTAAAGCCCATTTGACTTGAAAACAGTCCATGCCGGCCGCCTTGAAAGGCTTAAGTCTTTCAAAATTAAATAACACCAAACATAGTTCATAGGTCTAAATAACACTAAACATAGTTCATAGGTCTATGGGTAGCTTGGCTATTCGGGTAATAGCTCGCTTAAATGGTCCACTAGCCATTTTAACTGTTACCACCCTAATTAAACTATCATTACCTTGGTGTACCTCTATTATCCTTCCTAGAGGCCACTTACTGTTTATGGAATCGTCTATCACTAACACTAGATCGCCCACCATGATGTTAGTTAAGTTTGTCTTCCATTTTGTTCGTTGCTGAAGAGTTGAGAGATATTCCTTATGCCATCGTTTCCGTATATCCTGTTTCATTTTCTGAAGATGCTGCCAACGAGAAAAGGTGTTCGTCTTGGTGCTGGAAAGATCTGCTTCTACAATTCCTGTAAATGAGTCTCCAAACAGGAAATGGTTTGGGGTAAGAGGATTTAAGTCTGATGGATCATTGAGTGGGGTCATTGGTCTGGAGTTAATACACAACTCAATTTGTGACAAAATTGTAGCATACTCTTCAAATGTCAAAAGAGTGTCACCTATTACCTTTTTGATATGGTTTTTCACGGATTTGATGGAAGATTCCCATAATCCTCCAAAATGAGGGCTCCTGGGGGGAATGAAATGCCAAGTTATTTGCTGGTTGGATAATGTATTAGCAATGACTTCAATATTTGCTTGATTCAAGAAAAATTGATGTAACTCTCTCAATTCATTGCTGGCTCCTTGAAAATTTGTGGCATTATCACTATGCAAATGTCTACAATTTCCTCTTCTAGCAGTAAAGCGACGAAAAGCTGCCAAAAACGCTCTGTACTTAGATTTGACACAAGCTCGATTTGGATTGCCTTTGTCACAAAGCAAATGAAAACTGCTATGTAACATTTGGATTTTTGCACCTTTCCTCGTCTATGGCTCTCTTTGATGTACATTGGACCACCGTAATCCACTCCTGTAGTGCTGAATGGTGCGATTATTCGGAGTCTGCGCTCAGGTAAATTTCCTATTTGTTGCCAATGTGTTTTTGGGGATGTGCGAAAACACCTGACACATGATCTAATAACCTTCTTCACGGCGTTTTTTCCTGAAATAATCCAGTATCTGAGACGCAAGTTGCAAAGATTAGTTTGTATTCCCGCATGGATTTGTTTTTCGTGTTCACGTTTGATGAGAAGCGTTGTGAGAGGATGCCTGGGAGATAAAAGGTACGGGTGTTTTTGTAACCGTGAGACGTTTGAATTTTGAATTCTTCCACCTACTCGCAGGAGATGCTTTTCATCAATAAACGGATTCATGGCTAGAATATTGCTTGTTTTTTGAAGTTGTTTGCCGTTTAATAAATGTTCAATTTCATGAGAGAAATCTGCTTGTGCTATTTTGATTAATTGTATACTTGCTAGTTCTAGCTCTTCAACGGAAAGTCTTCCTGATAATTTGTTTTCTTTATTTCTCGCATTCGAAATAAATCTTAAGCACCATGCTGTAATACGCTGCAATCGAGTGAATGATGAGAATTTTTGAAATATGAATGAATCAATCGAGACTGAATGAGTGAAAGATTTTCCTTTTTTTCTAAGTCTGTGATATTGAAAAAATCATCTGAATGATATTCTAGAGGCTTTGGCCAACAACCTTCATCTTTGCTCAGCCAAGAAGGTCCATTCCACCACAATGAATTGTGAATTATTTCACTCGCATATTTTTCTCTGGATATTGAGTCAGCTGAATTATCTGTTCCTACTACGTGCCGCCACATCTCTATTGAAGTCAAATTCTGAATTTCACTTATGCGATTGCCCACAAATGTTTGGCATTCACTTGGATCCATAGCGATCCAGGCTAATGCAATTGTTGAGTCCATCCAGAGGTGAATTGCGTGTAATAGCATTTTCAATGCATTTTGTACTTTGTGTAGAAGTTGTGAGAGAAGTACCACACTAGAAGGCTCCAGTCTTGGAAGAGTGATGAGCTTCAAAGGCGCTACTCTTGATTTTGAGGAGAGTAGATGAATAAAGTGATTTCCTTTGGCATCTGTGGTTCGACAATAAATGCCATATGCCACTTGTGATGCGTTGCAAAATCCATGTAGCTCGATTCTGGTAAATGATTGAAAACTCGAGAATTTTCTTGAAATCTGGAATGTATTAACGATGTGGAGTTCTTCAACATATTTTTTCCATGAGACTTGTATTTCTGTAGTGACTGGCTCATCCCAAGAGCCATGATTTTTCCAAATTGCTTGCATGATTATTTTGGCCTTTGTAATAATAGGACCAACTAGACCCAATGGATCATATTTTTTCCATGATACTTGTATTTCTGTAGTGACTGGCTCATCCCAAGAGCCATGATTTTTCCAAATTGCTTGCATAATTATTTTGGCCTTTGTAATAATAGGACCAACTAGACCCAATGGATCATAAAGCTTAGCTATGGTAGACAAAATAGATCTTTTTGTGATGTTGCTGGAAACTTCTGCATTTGAAATAATGAACTGGAAAATATCCAGTTGGGAGTTTCAATACAAACCCAATGTTTTAATCATAGCATCTGGATTAACTGTCATCATGAATTCATTTGATATTTCATTTGTAACTCCTCCTAATACCTTGTTACTGTTGCTTCGCCATTTTCTTAGCTGAAATTGTGCTTTGTTGAGCATACCGATCACTTGCTTGGTTTTCTCAATGGCCTATGATTCCGTTGCAGAACCGGTGATCATATCATCCACATAAAAATCTGATTTATGTCCGCAGCTACTGGATGATATTTTTTATTTTCGCAAGCTATTTGATGAAGGCTCCTACATGCTAAAAAAGGTGCTGTTGTTGTACCATATGTGATGGTGAGTAGTTTATACATCTCAACAAATATTTCAGCTCCTAATAACAAATTGATTGGTAATGATTCAAAAAATTGTGGACCAGCTGAAACTATATTTTCTGGTATTTTTAATGAACCCTTGGAAATACTGACTGCTGACAAATTATCAGTGATTTTATTTACTACCAAGAATTTCAATGTCACCTCATATTTGTTTACTGTCGAATGTAATGTCAATGTAGCTTCTTCCATAACTGTACTGGTACTGTTTCCAAAACCCGATACTGCATGAGAAATTTTACTGGTTGGAAGATTTAATTCAAAGCATGATTGCTTTGTCAAAAAATTGCATTGTAATCCAGAATCCAATAACACTCTGAGTCGTTTTGGTTGACCTAACTTGAGATGAGTGGCTGTGTTGCTGAACTTGACTTTCTAACTTATTTGACTGAATTACATCTGTAGCTGATTCATTTTGTTGCTCATTGCTGTTATCTGAATTGCTTTGACTAATAATTTTTTTGTTGAAACTGTCTAAATGAAGTAATGTAGCATGTTTCTTATTACATTTGTGACAATTACCACTTTCGCAGGTGTTACTTTGGTGGTCTTTTCTCAGACAGTTATAGCACCGTCTGGAAGTTTTTACATAATTTACTCTCTATTCAAAAATATTTTGCATATATAAATTTTTTGGTTTTGATTATTACACAAATCACATTGTTCCACTGTAGTAACAAATGATTTTGAATGACTGGGTTTGTAGTGTGATTGATATGCACTTTTTGAATGATTGTATGATTTTTCAATAGTTTTTTCCTTCTTTCTGTGCATTACTTCTAGTAATTTACAACGCTGTTCAAGAAGTTCCATAAATTCCTTTTTTGTTGGTAATTCAGTATTATCTTTTTTGGACATAATTGTTTCCCATTCCTTAATTGAATTGTAATCTAATTTCTGAACTAGGAAGGTGAGTAATTAAAAGATCCCAAGAGTCCACTGGCTGTTTTAGCGATTCAAGTGCGCGTAAATGTTTTTGAGCGAAATCTATTAGGTTTCTCAAATCTATATAAGATTCTTCAGTACAATATGGAATATCTCAAAATGATTTGATATGTGAGAAAATGATTGCCTTCGTATCATGATATCTCTCCTTTAACAATTTCTAACGAACTAATGACATTTAGAGCTTCACCCTGTAGTGATGACTAAATACTGGAACTTTCTCACATTTGAGATTTTCGAATTGTTGTGAATGACTGATTCAAAATTGTCACAAAATAGACTCCAATTTTCATATGACCCATTGAAAGAAGGTGAGTGCTGTCAACTTAACATTATCATAATCTAACTGTGTAGACTGTTGAGGATTGTTTGGCAAATTCCCCACTAGTTGTGCTTGGAATTGTAAAAATGAATCTGCCTTATCCGATAGTTCAAAAAAGAATTTTTCAAACTCCTTTCGTGCTTCAGTGTCATCTGTATTTGATAGTATGTCAATTTTAGTTTGAATATCTTGATACGATTCATACAATGATTGAAATTTGTCGAATCTGTTTTTAATTGATTTTTGCTAGAGTTAGTAACATCAAATGTTGATAAAAATGTACCAAATCTTGTGATTTGTCCTTTCAATGCACTTCTTTTGTATTTCAAGCTTTTCATTTGATCTGTGTGTGTTGATTCGTTTGTTTCTGGCATATTGAGTTATTACTGAATGTGTATTGAAGAAATGAAAAGGATGTTTGATTTGGAACAATGTTAGAACAGAGACTCACTTACTTGTTGTCTACGATTCCTCTGCTATTCTGTGGCGATGATCACCTAATTGCTCCCAACAAACTTCACTACACTTGACAGCCGTTCGACTTCCCTATTGACCGGGTTTATCGACCGCTCAACTCTGACGATTTCTCCCTAAACTTGATTTCGGTGCGAAAGGAACTTGCAGGTTATGATTAACCAAAATGTTCACTGATATCCGGTAGACACTGACACTGATTCTTATCCGGTTTTATGAAGGACCATGGACAAACTTTGATGAACATGCATAAACTTTGAAATAATTTAAGTGGACTGTATTATACTTTTAATGAAATGATTGATTGCGCGTCTCTGATCCCGTCTCGCCTCCCACCCTTGCGCGTGCGTTCCCGTCTTCCTTCATTGCCCACATGCTTGAACATATTACACAATAACGGTCTCATGAGTGTACAGGATCGTCTCTAACAAATTAACGCCCATTTGACTTGAAAATTGTCCACATAGCTGATTTTGAAATCTATAACTCATATAATTTTTTTCTTTGGAAACGTTTTCAAGGATGAAAGAGCACGGTCATCATCAAGGAAGTAAACAATTATTCATTGAATACATTTATAAAGAATTTGACATTCGTAATTTCAACTGAACTTGAATGAAATATTTTTCTTTTTGCAATTCTACAACAAATTTCCTTAGTTTTCATTACCTTACCTTCTTGGATCTTCACAGTTCAGCAGCTGTACCTTAGCGAGCTCATACAGCAAAGTAAGCATGTACCTTGCATCTTCTGGAAAAATGAAGCAACCATACAGGCCAACAACAATGTTTTCTAATAGAAACAGGTAATTTTGTGAATCCTCCGCTAACCGTTCTCCCGCAATTAACCATTTTGCTAGCTCTTTCGGTTGGGTACGAAGTGCTTGAAGCAAGTTGGCAATCTTTACAGAATTCTGAAATAAATCCAGTTGGTGATTTCTTCATATGATCAGTAAATATTTATTCTAACGATCCCATAGGTTTTTGAGAAAATTTCAATTGCTCAAGTTTTCTTGTCTGCTAATCACGAATCTGAAGTCAAAACTTGGTATTCCAGTTTAATTTCACAGTTTCACTAATTGTAATGCAACTAATGACTTTTAATAAGTCTGAAATCAGAATGAATCTAACCTCTGGTAGAAGTCCATTATGTCTCAAAGTGGAGTGCAGTAGATTTGCGAGGAATAAAAACTCAAAGTCGTCTCCACAATTTAATGTCACCTTCAGATATTAGAACGGTAAAACCATCAATCAGAATAAGTACATGTTTCGAACCTATATAGGTTCATCATCGGCCAATATTTGAAATTATGGAGAAGAAAATATTTTATTTTATAACGGTGAAAAAAAAATTAATTCATATTAGGTACTAATAAAAAAAGTAGTCACAATGACAATAATAATGATAAAATATTTTTTTATGTAGTAGTTCTCCTTTTTCTACTGTATAAATTTTTTTTCCATAAACCTCTGGACTTGTTAAAACGTAAGAGTTTTTGATTTTTGCTTGTATTTGCTCGTTAAGAATGGTGTAACGAGCACACTCGACTTTATCATTGAAAATTTGCTCCACAAAGTTAACGAGTTCCATATATTTGATTTCTCTTCTAGATAGGCTAAGAAGGCGGTTTCGCTGAAATTTCCTTCGACGTTTTTACGTGTACACCAGCTAAGAAAATTAGAATATGCGATGTCGTACTGCTGAGACGATTTTTTTGGCAACAATTCAATTGAAGCTCTTTTCGCAGCCTCTTCAATATCGCCAGGAACACACAATTCGTCACTATTGTTATTCATTATGCAAGACATTAAACACCAGCAAGAACTTTAAATGTGACTTTAAATAAAACGCGTGAGCTGTAAACAATACTTTTTGTTGGTAACCAGGTGATTCAGTCACCTGACACGGCCACTTCACAGCAAATGCGTCAAAATGTGTTTTTATAGAAATGTTAAATTTATGTATTTTATTATGAAACTGGACAGTTATACAAAAAACTTTGTATGATATTTGTGGTAAAAGTAAGTTTTATTTTGTTCGTCAAATTGCTCCTCACTATGCTCGTTTCGCAAACTTTTTCACTCACAAAATAAAACCTTACTTAACACTCGATATCATAAACAGCTATTAGTTTTGCTTGCCCGAATAAGAAAGCGAAATTCCTAACAGATTATTTGTCATATCATTATAAATTATGCTCACACATGAAGAAATTTAGAAAAAAAAACAAAAAAATTTCGAATTTCAAGTTTAATAAGGAATTACACAGATGAACAACTCACTATCAATAATTCAAGTTATAGCAAACAGAACTAAGAATTTGCTGACACATTTTGTGAATAATATTGACAATAATGATTTTTACGGATATCTCAAAATTAATTTTTCTATTGATTTCAAAACATTTCCTGGAGTTTTCAAACCCTCCCAGATATTACCAATATTCAAAAGAGGGAATTAAAATGATGCAAATAATTATCGTCCTATCTCTATTATACCCATCCTAGCCAAAATTTTTGAAATTATATGAAAATCAAACTAGTTGATTTCATTTTAAATAATAAGTTATTTACCCAGAGTGAACTGGGAAGATGATGTGTCCGATTTTGTAGTTGTGGAGCACGGAGTACCAGAATTATCTGTTGTAGGTCCCATGCTTTTCATTATCTACAAATCTACATCAATGACATGATGTTCAATACACTGGACCTAAATGATTTAACCCTTCCACTGAAATTATCCTACCCAGGTACATCAGTTTCTACAGCATCAAATCACAAAATATTAAAGACGAACGACGTTGCTGCTTTTGTACCGTGTAGGGTACACCCACAACGTTCAACTTATACAAGTAGCGCGCTCTAGGATCGTTGTTAGGAGTTATGAATTTAATCATGTGTTGTCATGTCATGGCGATGTAGCGAGTGTGTGTAACTAGTATCACGTGATTATTTATTCTCATTTAGTGGAATTGTGATTATCTGCTTTACTCTGTTTTTCTCGGTAAGTATAAATACTACATTTTGTAATAGAATTCTGTTAGTAACTGAAAGTGTCTTATACGTCCTAGAAAATGTATTGCAAAAACCATGTACCTGCACACCGACAAATGCACTTTGGACAAAAATAGTTTTTGGTAGAAATTCGTCTAGATGATATTCAGAATAGATAATTACTTTCTTTGTTTCAGAAAATGTCTTTCGAAACCAAAAGGCTCTTACAGAAGAGGAATTACTGCTG
>WOGR01005741.1:0-13577 GCA_015342045.1 Leptinotarsa lineolata | reverse complement strand
AATGGCTTATAATAGTTCTAATCGGCTGGGGATTTGAATTTTTTATATTTGCTATATGCTTTGTCCCTTTCTTTCATCATGATCTTGATAACATCAGTCAGCCAAGGTGCGGGTGGTTTAGTTCGTACTGGAGCACATTGGTCAAAAATACTTAGAAGTGAGTAATTGAGAAAATTCACCATTTCATCGACTTCATTGCATCCGTAAATAATGTTCCAATTAACTGAGTGTAAGAAAGTTAAGAGGGTATCCATATTGAAATTGGAGAAATCTCTGTATTTAATATACTTAGCCAAGCTTTTTTTCAAGTTATTCCGTACACAACATATAGTTGCTGAATGATCATTATCAGACACCCCTTCAACATGATATACGGATACATATACGATGATAATCGGATCATTTTCTATCTCTTTGAAGGCAGAAAAACTTATTCTTACGTATTCATATACAAACTTGTAAACAATCTTGTCAACTCACCAAAACTACTGTCTCAACTAAAGTTCCATGTGCCAAGAATCAGTAGTAGAACTGGACAATGTTTTACGTACCAGCACTGAGAACCAATATGTTAGTCAAATCTCTCTTATTTGCAATGTGTTATGAATTAAATCAAGTCTGTCAGAAGGTAGACATATTCAACACCATTGAATATATTCAAAAAAGAGATAAAAAAACATTGTTTGGGAAGCAACAAATACTTATTTGAAAATTATTTCTTATTCCATGGAGGTATTATTGTTACGATATATGCATACTTCCTATATTCTACACTTTCATCCCAAAACTGTATATTATGTTTGCAAATTATCAAACACTTATTGATTTTTTTTCTTTTTTTTTCTATAAATATTCCTTCATGAATGTATTACCATTGCGACATGTATTGTACATTGTGTCCTGTAATTAGGTTTAGTGCCTGTTTGGACAATAAAAGGTTTTTTTTCAATTTGAAATTATCAATTTAACTGTAGTTGCAGCTTGTAGCCACTTTAGCCCAGTATAATCAGGGAATTTTGAAACTGACCTTGCTTCAAAATTAGGTTTTATAAGTGACGCGAAGTTTTAGATACAATATTCATCGCAAACAATTGTCTTTGCACATTTCAATAATCATCAGGAGTAAACAGATTCTAACAAATCGGAAAATTTTCTAATAACACACTTGTGGAGATGCTTTCCCAAAGAGATTTAGGTTTTGTAATAATAAGTTAATAAGCATGAAAAATTAACTCAATAAATTCAAATCTTCATTGAAAATAGTTAAATTTGTGAAGACGACAAACACCGGACAATAAATACAATCCCGAATACAATCAATAAACCATTGTATATAATAAATTACTTGTACTAGATACTTTTCCACAATCGTGAAACTATAAAAGTTTAGAAAAATGTATAAAATAGGAAAAATCGAACATCATCTGTAACCGGCGCATAAATTATACATTTTTCTTGTTTCAAAAAAAAGGAAGTGATATTTCTGCAGTATTTTATCGAATACAATTAATAAATCATTTTGTACAATAAAATATTCATTCAATAATGTGATACTACAAGACTTTCTTACAATGTAAATTTGTAATTATATGACAATTAATGAACTAGTTATTTTTCTTCATCTCAAAAAGATTAACTAAACATTTTGCAGTTTTTGAACAAATTCAGTTGATAAATTATTTTGTATTGAAAAATATACATTCAATAATGTGATACATGACGTTATCAGTAAAATCAATAAAGTAGGTGAAATCGAATATGATCTGTAACCGGCTCACAAACTGGACGAGTTTTTTTTTTCTTGTCTCAAAAATATGGCATCAATATTTTTGAATACTTCATCTACAGATTTTGAAGCATCAATACGATGATGAATACCCCTTATTTGATAGTAGTCAACAAGTGGTTTGGTTTGATTATGATAAGTGAACAGCCTGTTCTTCAGAGCCTCCACGTTATCATCTGATCTCCTGGTCAATGGCTCTCCTGTAATATCATCAGTCATTGTTTTTTTCGGAGGATTGAATTCTTCATGGTAAGATCGGCCACTAGAGCTGTGAATCAATCGGCCAGTTATTCTTCGAAACAGCAGACTGTCGTCAATGCCAAATTCTACTACCGCATCTAGTTCAGTGTTCCTTTTATCGAGAAGGTCATCCAACTAGCACAAAATTGATATCTTTTTTATTCTTAGTGAATTGGTAAATTTTTGTTATTCTGGTTCACGCTAGTTTTTGAAAAAAAATTAGTTAAATTCATGTATCAAAACTATTAATAAATAGACTATTGCAGGGACCTAAATAAGATGGATTTATGCAGCATCGACTTTTATGTTCACTTTCATTCTCGGTTCAACTTCAACTATGATATTTTCATTAATAATATAACAGATATTTTATGCAGCACTATTTTTCTTTAAACTACGCTTGACACTCATATTTCATCATAAAAAAATCATAAACAACAAAGATAACCTAATGATAACACCCAGCCATTCGAGCCATACCGCAATCTTTAATAATCTTATTATAAACTGAACAAATTTTCATCATAATTACAAACGTTATTTGTGTGTCGAACAATGAAACCATCTCTACCAACAGTTCGCACACATTTCCAATATCCCTCATTAGCTTAGAGACTATGGTCAAAGACTACCACACCAACGACCAGCGTTCAATTCTCAGGCTAAAAACTTTTTTTATGACGTCATGGCTGATGGGCTTACCACGTGGCTGAGTGTCTCGTTGACTGACAAGCGGTAACAAGTTGAAAAAAGCCGGCCATGTGACTGGGCTTGGTTGACGAGCGGGAAAGGGTGATTGGCTGATGTGACAGGCTGAGCCATGTGACTCTGTCTACTTGGAATGGCTAATCTGTCTGCCTGAATGCGCGCCTCTTCTACTTCTTAGCGATACGTATTACATCTTGTTTGAAGGTGGTTGACAATGTTTTATGGTGAATTTCATCAGTTTAGACTTCCACTGTCGAATATAATATAATATCATTTGAAATCCCTGAGAACAAATAAAATTGAAATTTAAAATGAACAGCTGAAAATAACAATTATATTAAGCAAAAAAAACCTGAAATGAAATTAGAATAAAATAAATCAAAATTTAACAAAAAATGGAAAATTGAAAAATTCAAAAGAACTAAACCGGTTTAGCGGTTTAGGGAACAGAGGATAGGTGAACGCATTCGAATGACCTACAAATAGTCATCTCTCGGAGGAATAGTCCAGTCATCACCCAAAGACGATTGTGGACACTAGCAATCGAAACGTCTTGAAGTAACTTGGCTTTGAAATCTTTCAATTTTTAATTCATTTAAATTGCTCAATTTTCAATTTTTTCATCAATTTTTATTTTAAATTTCATTTCAGGGTTTTTTTGCAATTGTTATTTTCAGCTATTCATTTAACTTTTCAATTTTATTTGTTCTTTCACAGATTTCAAATCATAGTATCTCTTATTAGACAATGGAAGTCCGAACTGATGAAAGTATTACTTTTTGTTGAATTTTGCAAGTTGTGAACGCCTTGTACAATCGTGGTGTGAAGACCGCTGCCATTTTAAATTTGCCATTTTGTATTTAGCTGCCAAACTGCCAGTAGCATGGGATATTTCTCACCGTTCATTGAAAATAAGTGTAATGTAAATACATTGTACATTATTGAAGTACCAGTAAAAGATTTTTAATGTTCACTGTTTGTCCATAAGATTTCTATTCAACAGATTGATGAACGGGTTACTCAATGACAGTCAGTTTCTTATACAGAAGAAAATTTTTGAAAAAAAAAATAAATTTTAACAACTCACAAATATTTAACCAACTTCATATTTTCATAGAGATATGAGAACACTACTGAGAGCATCCTACATTAGAAAGGGTGACCCGCAAGCCATTTAACTGGTGAAGCTGCAGATAAATTTTGGAAAAAATTAAATTTGACCAACTTCAAAATATTTAGCCAACTTCATAACGAGATAATATTACTGAGAATATCCTTTTTTTTCGTACAAAACACAAGCACTGCAGGAAAATCCTTAAGTCGCTCTCTAAGAGCGGTGCCTGTTCGAAAGTACCAAATAACATTGGATTTGAATCGCTGGAGATTAAATTCATTTGGAAAACTTTCCACATAAACGCAGTTCTCCAAATGAAAGAGTTCTTGAACAGTGAAGTTCAAGGTATTATGAGTTGAACCTCAAACCGATGTGTAGCCACAGTCCGTCGTGTATTTCTGATATGTACAGCTCTTGGTGGAATCAAATGTGCCAAGTCACTTGAACGTATCACCTGAAAGTATCTATACAAGAGAGACAAATTTCCAACCTTTCTTGGGTGTTCCAGACTATCAAGATTTCAAGTGATTTTCGCGTCTCCAATCAGTCGGACGGCTCTTTTCTGAATGGAAACCAGCAGCTTCAGGGTATGCTTATGAGAAGCAGCTTTGCAAATTCAGCGACATGATCGTGCCAAGACATTTGGTGTCCATTTTAACCCCCAAAAAACTTATCGAAGCGGAATTATCTGTCCTGACATTATTATATCCGGTTCGGAGACATTCATCTTTTTGGAGAAAATCAATGCCTGAGTTTATGTGGCATTGAATTGAACCTGGTTACTTTCACCCCAATTGGAAATCACTTCTAGATCCTCATTAAGATATGCAACTTCCTGCTGCCGGTGAAGATGTTGTAGCCGCCCTGGGTACGCCCCTGGTGAACGGTACGTCCTCTGGAGTGAAAGGTGCGGGGCGAAGGACCCGAAAAAGGCAAGAGATGACAGTCGGTTGCCTACGCTGGAGGTAGAACGTTGTGTTCGAGAGAGTGGCCGAACTTATCGAAAAGCTCTACGTTTTACCAAAGCTATATAAGAGGAAATAGTGCAATTGGATCGATTAATTGGTCCAAAACCATCACTGAAACCCCATAGGGTTTAAAACTTTGTCGGAGTTGTGGATGCCGGCGACCGAACCTATAAAAAATAAAACTGGTTGTGCTACGGTGGACGATTAAGGAACAGAGCATAACAAAAAGTGAACACTCAAGATTAGTTTTAAGTACTGAGTTAAGTTCCTATCCCCAATTTTGGGGCCTTTACCAAAGCTATAATAAGAGGAAATAGTGCAATTGGATCGATTAATTAGACCAAAACCATCATTAAAACCCCATAGGGATTAAAACCTATTCGGAGTTGTGGATGCCGGCGACCGAATCTAGAAGAAATAAAACTGGTTGTGCTACGGTGGACGATTAAGGAACAGTGCATAACGAAAAGTGAAAGCGAACACTCAAGGTTAGTTTTAAGTACTAAGTTGAGTTCCTATCCCCAATTTTGGGTCCTGTGTATTTGACTTCCGCAGCCGATACCCTGGAATCCAAATGGAATGACGAGAGAAGTGTGCTGTCGTCAGCAAAGCAATATATTGGATTCTTGTTTTTTTCTAATAAGTCGTTGATATTAAATAAAAAGAGGGTTGGAGACAATATGGATCCCTGGCGAACACTAGCGTTGATGGTAAAAGTATTCGAGAGATATGTATCGACGGCCACTTGCAGGAAACGTTCTTCCAGGAAGCTGGAGAGCCATACACAGAAATGATCCGACAAACCATAGCATCGAAGTCTGGCCAGCAAACCCTCATGCTACACACAGTCGAAGGCCTTAGAGATATCCAGCCTAACAGCTCTTGACACTCCATATTTTTCGATTGCGTTATTCCAAATATGGGTGACATCCTGTTTCCGAAATCCATATTGATGATCGCTCAAGATGTTGAAGCCTTCCAAGTATTCAAGGATATAATGGTTTTCGGCTTTCTCCATGATTTTTTATATCGCTGATAGCAAAGCGACTGGTCTATAATTATTTGGAATATTGTTCTTGCCCTTTTTGGGAATAGGCTGAGCGCGAGCAATCTTCCAACATGAAGGAAATACTCATTTTCTATAAGACAGGTTAAAAAGTCTGCAAAATACTGGTGCGAGTTCATTTGCGCATTTTCTAAGTACGATGACGAGTACTTCATCAGGACCAGAATGCCTTGTTGATATTGAGCTGTTTCAAAATTCGCCTGACTAGACATTGTCGAAAAGTAATTTTCAACATTGCGGATTCTAGTGTGGGAATAGTGGGTGATACCTTTTCCAAAATAATCGACTGTGCAGTAAGACGCAAATTGTTCAGCTAGTAGATTTGCCTTTTCTATGGCTGTTGTTGCAATTGAATCATCCGCTTGTGTTAGTGGTGGAATTGTGGATTTCGTAAAGTTTTTATAAACAGCTTTAGCTACCGATCAGAACAATCTAGACCCTTTGGGATTGGCAAGCAGTTTATCCCTAATTCTCTGATTGTGAAGTTGTTTGCTTCCAGCTGTTGAGAGCATTAACAAACCTAGTTCGGTTTTCAACACTGGGATTTTCGCGCCACTACCGGTAGGCATGATTTTGAGGCGACAGCTTACTCACATTTTTGTTGAACCAAGGTTTGCCGTTCGACGTTCATTTTATTGAAAAAGGAAAATGATAAAATGAATTCCGTGGCTTCAGAAGCACAAGTTGATGGATCGTTAGAGCTGAAACAAACATCTAGCCACGAGAAATTTCGGAAATGTTCTTGAAGATCCTCCCACTCAGCAGATCTGTAATGCCAAACTTAGTCTGGTTAGACTGTTCCCCAACATTCATCGGTAACCTCGACATGTGTTTCAATCACCAAATGATTATCCTCAAGAGGAAGATCAAACTCATCATCTTTAATCTTCCCCTTGAAGATGATCACTTGGTGATTGAAACACGTGTCGAGGTGTTAAAAATAAGAGTTTGGTGTTGGGATAGAACTTCAGTAGTACTAATTACTACACCAAAAGTTCCAAACAGTGCATCACAAGTCTGAAATATTTAGCCAACATTATATTTTCAGTAAGAGATAACACTACTCGCAAGCTGTCTAAGGGGTATATTTTTTAATGAATTTTCGAAACAAATTGAATTGGACCAACTCCGAAATATTTAGCCAACTTCCTATTTTCAGAAAGAGACACTAACGACACAGAACATCCTTTATCGATATGGATGACTGCAAGTCGTTTAAGGAGTCAAAAAGTTGCAGAGGAGTTTTCGAAGAAAAAAAAAGGAGTTGCAGATTAGTTTTCTAAAAAAATAATTTGAGGAATTCTGAAATATTTAGCAAACTTTTTTTAGAAAAAGAACACCACAGAGAACATCATATACCGATATGGATGACTCTCAAGCAGTCTAAGGGGTGAAAGAGTTGCAGATGAATTTTCGAAAAGATTACATTTGTAAATTTTGGTCAACTTCATATTTTCAGAAAGAGATAATAACACCACAGAGAACATCATATATCGATATAGATGACTTGCAAGCCGTCTAAGGGGCCAAGGAGTTGCAGATGAGTTTTCGAAAAAATTAAATTTGAACCCGAAACAATACTGGGAACATCATAATTCAATACGGATGACTCAAGCTGTGTGATGGGTGGAATTGTTGATGAATTTTACAAAAAAATTAATTTGATCGACTCCGAAATATTTAACCAACATCATATTTTCAGAGACTCTAACACCACAGAGAACATCCTCTATCGATGTGGATGACTCGCAAGCTGTTTGAGGGGTCAAAGAGTTGCAAGATGAGTTTTCGAAGAAAATAAAAGAGTCGCAGATGAGTAACAACTCAAAAATATTAAGCCAACTTCGTATTTTCAGAAAAAGACTCTACTGACACTACTGAGAGATTTCTATATCAATATGGATAACTCGCAAGCCATCTAAGAGGTGGAGATTCAGATACATTTTTGAACAAGTTAAATTTAACATATTCCGAAATAATTAATTCATAATTGCAGATTGCGATAATAACAATACGGCGAACATCCTTTATTGATACAAACAACTCGCAAGCCGTCTAAAGGGTGGGGTTGCATATGAAATTTTGAGAAAATTGAATTTGGCCAATCCCGCAATATTTAATATCACTGGAGTGCTACCCGCTACAGCAAACTCTTATTGTCAACACCTCGACATGTGTTTCAATCCCCAAGTGACCATCTTCAAGAGAAAGATTAAAGAAGGTGGGTTTAATCTTCGTCTTGAAGATGATAACTTGGTGATTGAGAAACACGTGTCGAGGTGGATTGGACAAATTCAACTTTTTCAAAATTTCATATGCAACCCCACCCTTTAGACGGCTTGCGAGTTGTTCTTATTGATAAAGGATGTTTGCCATATTGATATCATTACAATCTGAAATTATTAAGCTCGCTAATCATTTCGGAATATGTCAAATTTAATTTGTTCCAAAATGTATCTGATGCTCCACCCTAGATGGCTTGCGAGTTATCCATATTGGTATGGGAATCTCTCAGTAGTGTTTTTTCTGAAAATACGAAGTTGGCTTGATATTTCTGAGATAATAAAATTCAATTTTTTGGACATTTCTTAATGAGTGATTGGCCGTTGAGTCAGCCGTTCATTACACCCTTGAATAAAAAATCTTAGGGACAAAAGTAAACATTAAAAATCTTCCACTGATACTAAACAAAACGACAATGAGAATTCAACATTAGAATTATTTTGATATGAATGGTGAGAAATATCCGGCGCCACTGTCAGTTTAGCAGCTAAACAAAAACGGCAGTTTTCAAAGGGCAGCAGTCTTCACACCAATTTATACAACTTCAAATCATCAATACATCATGCATAAAACATATGTAATTTTTAGAAATTTGATAGAATTAATATGAGCATGTGCAAATCACTAGGAATAGTTTCGACTTACCAAAATAAATTATTTGTCATGGAACACCTGAATGTTCTGTGGTTTTGGTGCTCTGCTGAAAGCAGTTCATCTTTCATAGTTAAAGTGTAGGTGAATGTGAAGATGAAAGTCTATGCTGCATACATCCACCCTTATATCTGGTAATAAAAACTCGTGACACCTGCGTACGATTATTTGCCAATTTCAAATATTTCCATAGAATCGAAACTCATATTTAATAAAAAAAAAACACTACGTTTTATTCATTTTCTAAATGATACCGTCAATTCACCAGTTTTTATTATTCACTGCAATGAAGCATTACCCAAACTACCAACATGGAACCAATTGTGGAAGGCGCATTTTGATTCAAAAAAAATTATCGATAGATACACAAGAACCCCGCACCAATCTTATGGAAAATTAGTCCTGGTGAAATTCGATGAATTTTTGATATGATGTAGTTCAAGTCAAGCTGAATAAAAGTGTCCCTAGGTCCAACTCAACCCTATGGCTAGTTTTCGAAATACGAGGTATCAAAGTTGGTAAATGGCCATTTCTTTGGAGTAATATTCTTTCAGGATAACATCCTAAATAAAAATGTTTTGCGCGACGAATATTGCTTGCACATAAAGCAATACTTTTAGACTGGTTTTTTATAAAAAATATTGTTTTATACAGGGTGAGTGTAGCATTATTTGAAATGAATTTCTCAATCAACCTTATGAAGTGAAGATGTGACCAAACACTGATATGCTTATCGTTTAAATATCTCGAAATTGATTAATTCAACATTTTGTTAAGGGTGAGTCAAGAAGTAACAGTTTTTCTGGCGACATTTTGTACATTTTTTTATACTTTGAGCTTTAGGGGAACTTGACCACGAACCAATCAACACACTTCTTGAACGAAATTCATTTACAGTATGAGACAAACACTAGGTCATGACAAAAATTGCGAAAAGGAGATTTTTTATAACTCATCCTGTAATTGATTTGCTGAGTTTTTGATATGATGAAGTTCAAGTCAATAGTGTTCATAGGCCAAACCTTAAAAAATTGACACCTTTTTCCCTAAAAGGTGTTGAAGGTTACTGTTTCAAACACTTTGATCTATATTAAATTATTTTTACATTTTTCATTTCCAGCTCCACACAAAAGGAAAATTCGTTTATGTCTTGGGAACATAGTGTGAAGCAAAAAAATCTTATTGATTTCTAATATTTGAAGATTTCAATTTTCAGGAAACAAATATCTCTGTAAAGAATTCGAATGCTAGGTTGTTCAGTTCAAACTAAATGAAATACGAGAGAGACAGGGAGAGCGCGATAGCAAGAAGAAAAGAGAAGTGAGAGATAGAAAAGACTGAGAGAGGGTGGGGGGTACTGAGTGGGTCTCCAGACTTCCAACAATGTTGTGGGAAAAGTGTATTTGGATAGTTTCGTTGCGTGATATCGCAACGAAACTATCCAAATGTGAAATGATTACTGATATTTCAGAAGAGTGGTTGGCCAGTATCTTAGCGGTATAAAGCGCAGGCCGTTTGAAACTTGGGCATAGAGACAGCCGGTTCAAACCCGGTGATAGAGAAGTTTTTTCTCAAGTACTCAATATCGGAATCGAAAGGTGACCCCATACCTCTTTGAAAAGCAAATGTATTGTGAGTTGTCTAGATACCAATTTCGTCTAGTGCTAGCTTGGAGTGCACACCGACCAACGGAGGTGGAGCTGTGGGTTTTTCGGGTTTTCCTACAGCTGAAAAGTGAATAAGCCACCAAAAATCGCTAAGTCGCCCCAGTCTTTCCGATCAGGATATATGAGTGTTTATGAGGAAGAATAATTACTATTATTAATAATAATGTTAGCAGCGTCCGCGGAAATACCCATAGAATAGTAATAATAGAGAAAACCAATAATACGAGAATAACTTCTGACAATATTTTTTCAGTGTTGAAATTCCAAGTGATCCATTTAAAGCTATGACTACTATGAAAACTTCGATTTCCTAAAAAAAAAGAACATATAAAAAAAGCAAATTATTTCCAACAGGAGTACCCAGATACAGGAAATGTTATTATTACAGAGTATATGGAATAAATTTTAAAATAATTAGAATGTAAAAATATATAAAGACATAATATATATATATAACATTAATATACATAAAATTTAAAAGAGGAATAAGAAATTAAATATATAAAACAAAAAAATTACAAATCATGCCATGTAGCAGTACTATCTATCATTTATTATTTCGTTACATTCTCTTTCGCAACTGTCTTTCTTTCAATGTGTTGTATTAACGAAACTGTTAACTATGTGTTACAACAATAGTTTGATATTTGATTTTTCATTGAATAAAAAAAGTTAAATGATAGAATATTGATGATGTGGTTTCGGGAAGAAACGCCGAGAAATGCATATTTTGTGATATGTCAACAAATTTGTAATTTTAATGACTACGAAAATGTATAAAAAAATATACAGGTCCGTATTTAAAAAAAATATTGATGATGGAATTCAATGAACGAAACGCTGCATTAAAAATGAGTTCAGCCAGATTATGAACCACATGAAATAAAGCAAAAAGTTTTTTGTCATTTTTTGATATTATTGAAAATGGAGGCGGTAGAGCAAAAAAATTAAATCTATAATTTTCAGTTTTTTGCAAATATCTCATAAACCGTTGATGATTTTTTAGATCTGAAAATACCAGTGTGTTGCATCCCTAAATAGGCAACTAAAAGGATTTTAGTCCTCTGTTCAAATAAAAATTTCTTTTTTAATTCTCCATTTATAATTGGCCAAAGGATTTTTAATAAATTACTATTGTCTATGAAATCTATTCCTGAACTGAAATTATTTAAATAAGCATTGAAATAATTTTTATTAAACAAAGTATTCTATTCTGTAGATGAATATTTTTTGTACTGATTTCAAACTTTACAGATTCATGTACGTTCCTCTTTTATACTAAGAATATTTGTGAACTTAAATTTAGGTTAGGTATTATTGTACTTTTAGGTCATTGACAAATCCTATACAAATTTATTTGTCATAAAGTAAATAAAGTCTTACTTACTTACTTTAATATGTCGGAGTCCCAGCCATCAATATCTCATCAAGAGAATCTAGATGAAGTAGAGAAGTAAGTAAATATATTGAATGATTTTGGTGTGCCTAATATATAAGAATCTTGGGGATCATTTTGGTTGCTGCCTAGTACCTATTGACAAGTTCAATCAATTTTATATCATTCTTTACGTAATTTTCTATTATGTACACCAATATTTGCTGGTTGAGTGAATAAATATCAACATGCTTTTTACTTCCTTAGATTGTAGTTTGCAAAAAACAATATATCTATAATCATTTGCAATAAACATACTTATGTTTATGTTATAAGTACCTGAGTGACCGAGCTTTGCTCGGTATCAATATTATAACTACTCGCTAATAGATATCAGGAAGAGTCATACAGAGTACCTTTTATAATACAAATGTTTATTTTTGTTTCGCAGATTTCTCTATGAACATAAGTTTGAAAACCAAGTATTTCACCTGATATCCCTAAAAAGTCCCCTTTTCCTGCGATACGCCCATGTGATTTGGAAACGTCATGAAACTTCATTGCGCATGCCCTGAAGGCTCACTGAAATGGATTAAGTTTTTTTTATATGGGATTAACAGTCTAGAGTAAGGTTATGTCGATGGTTTTTCACCAAAAAATCATGAAAGTTTTTACATAAAAAATTGAAATTTGTTAGTACTTGTAATTCTGCTTTTACTAAAGAAATACTCATTCGGTTCCTCTCCCTGCTCCGTCATGCTGAGTACGCGCTCTGATGAAGCAATAGAGGCAGGAATGAAAAGAACAAACGTGACCATTTTTTTAAAAATTCAGGTCAGGGATTTCTGTATTTAGATTTCGTAAAGAAGTCAACCTAGCGTAAATCAACTCGATTTTCTTCAACGATATGTGGCTGTATCTCACGTCCAACCTCATCGTCACTATTTAAGTCAATATTCAATAATTCCTGGGGTCTAGTAATGCCGGTCCCTTCATTGTCTTGGTATTTCGAATCTTCAAAGTTATACAATTTTTGTAACTATGTCAAACATCGCGTAAAAAGTTATTGAACTCAGTTTGTTTTCTGCGGTTCATCAAATTGCTTTGATAAATCGATAACAGATTTACCATTAAAATTGGTCAGCTTGTCTGTTTTGCAGCCTCGTTTTCAGATCAATCGTGTCATGAATTTCAGTGGTCGTTACTCTGTCGGATTCCAGTAATTCAATGGCGTTCTGAAATACTTACATTATATTTTGCATAAATACATGCCAAATATAATGCATGTCTTTCAAAATACATAGGTAAGGTTAGGTTAGGTCAGAAGTGAGTGGGTCTATTCGACCCTCCACCGCAACCCACAAGAGTTTATTGTGGCTCACACCTATTCAAACTCGACCAAATAAACCGAGCTTCTTGACGAAGCCGATTAGTTTGTATGGTGAGTAATCTTTTAGGTCAGATGGCAAAAGTGTGGTTTTACCAAACTCTGAAAACCTGATTCGGTCTACGGCGGGGCAGGCACAAAGTATGTGCTCTGCTGGTTCATCATTTTCCAAACAGAGGCGACACACACCGTCTTCTGACAGTCCGAGTCTCTGCATATGATGATTCAGACGACAGTGACCTGAAAGGAGGCCTTTTCGACATCGTAGTTGATCCCTACTACAGTCCAACAACTTTTTGGTTTCAAGCTTCGAAGGGTGAATGAACGCCTTG
>WOGR01005739.1:0-13578 GCA_015342045.1 Leptinotarsa lineolata | reverse complement strand
CATATGAGCTCAGAAATCAAAACTCTCCCAGTTACAAGATATCTGGTACGTTGTTTCATAATTTTTGTTCGTTTTGATGTCATGTGTTTTGGTATATACTGATCAATAGAGAATATTCCACTCTATACATCCATACTGTACATTTTTTCCAAATTTCAATTTCTAGCTATGCAAGGTGTTCCAAATTAGGTCAACAGCATTGCCAACTTTGTTATAATTGATGCTACGAATTCAGTTAAATGGGGTAACTAGTAGCATTTTCAATGGCCTTCTCTATGCCGAAAACAAGAAAATGTCGGTCGCGTTTTCAAAATATTTCATAAAATGATATTTTTTTAAATGGAATACCCTATATTATATCATGCACTCCGATTGGTAATAACATTCTCAGCAATAAAGCTAATATCACATTTTTTCCTGAAATTGAAATGAAAATCAGCGACTTATGTGGGAATATTTATTTCTTTCACCAGTTCAAAAATTTTCTTCGTTTTGGCAAATAAAGAGCTATGGAATATCGAGTAGATATTCAAAAACACCGCCTTCTTGATGAACACATATTTGGCCCTTTCTCTTGACACTACGTGTTGATTTCAACACAATTCGGGCATCAATTCTAATAATTATAGTTATATAATTTTTCAGTTCATCCACATTATTATGTTTTATTTTGTACACCTCATTCAGAAATCCCCAAAAATAAAAATCTAGAGGAGTCATCTGACGAGCCTCCTGATCAAGATCATCGAAAAACTCTTCCAAAACTCTTGTTAATAAATTAATGTAACGGGGTCCCTCAAAGAACCATTGTAGAAAAATGGACTGATAATTCTGCCTCTAAATAGACCACACCAAACATTGATACTAAATCGTCTTTCCGGATTGTGGGGATGGATTAGAAATATATTATGTCCACTGCAATAATGAATATTCTTTCTATTATATATCTCACGATTTGAAAAATTATCCTCATCGCTCCATATAGTATTTCTATAGAAGTTTGGATCTTGTCTTCATTTATTAATAAACCACCGACAAAACTCCAATCATCTCTCAGGGTCACCAGATTCTAGTATTTGCACTGGTTTCAACTTATAAGGAGAAATATTATATTTCTTGAGAATTCTTTGAATTACAGACAGTGGAACAGCTATTTCTTCAGATAAAGTTCTGATGGAATTATTTCGATTTACCTCAAAGTAGTCTAAAAGCATGTATGGTACCTCAGATCATTGCCTCGTTGATAACACTCTGAATGTTAGACAAACCAAGATACCGCCCTCGTACCATACATCTAAAGATCTTTCTAATTTCAACTACAATTTTTTCAAATGACTTCCACTCTATGAATTTCTATCATATTTCAAATGTCATGTTGAGATTTCATCGTCATTTTGAGCCAGGGTTGAGAATAATCACGAAGTTGCGAGATAAGGAATAGGCATATCAAATATAAAAAATTGAAAACAGACTTCTTTCACTCATAATAAGAAATTATGATATTATGTGAATATTGTAACTAAATCAGAAATTTCTGAATTTTGAATCCAATTAAAATTCCAAGAATTCTTGGAAAGCACTTGACTACCTCAACATTAAAAATCGCGAAAATTATATCATTCAACCCTCAACAATACTAACAAATTAGATAATTTTTTTGGTGGTTCCCCATCTTAGCTACGTATCATTTCCAGAGTATTTTTAATAAACTCGACAAAGTTTTTAAAAATTATAACTTTTATTCAAAATCTAGAGCTGTAGCACAGTACTGTCAATGATGACATCTTCAGCTCAGCTGATTCTGAACTCAATATATGTCTGGTTCTACTTCAGCGAAACTTTTTACAGTGTCATTAGGGTATAATAGGCTGGACGACTATGCAACTTCCTTCTTTGGAAGTTATTTGAGTAAGAGAAGTCAACGGACAATGATTGCTAGTAATGTCTCTGTTGTTGAACCTGTTCTATCCGGGGTGCCTTGGGAAGTATCCTTGGGCCAATATAATTTTCAGCTCATACCACTGAAGAAGTGTTGAAACCATTCGATTTCTGGGAAAATTAGGGATATTTCTATATTCAGAACTGAAATTTGAGATGCATTTCAGTAGGTTGAAAAAAATGCTTTGCAAATTTCAGGGTCATATACCTCCACAGGTATATTCCTAATGTCAAACCTGAAGTAAGACTTTATGTCGCATGAATTTCACGTACCGTTAGTTTCATCATTGTGTTGTGTTGGTCAATCAAAAGAATGTTTCTTTCATGTTGGCTCCCTTTCAAACCGCGAAGAAGAATTCAATTGAATTCGAAACTTTAGCAAGAAAAACAATTTTTTCTGAGATAATTTGATCCTGTTACCAAAGAAACCATTCGAAAAACTATCATCATGATTATTTTACATTGAAGGTTGTGCTGGTGGGGCCCTATCTCCAAAGCCTTCATACATTCGGAGGGGCACCAGTATCATCAACCAATGACCACTCCCCACAACATGAGGTTAGTGATCATTAGGTCGAAATGAGCTAAGATTGTCAGCCTTCCGCATTTGCCATGGTAAGGTTTCCGCCTCAATCTTGAGATTCGAGAGTCGAAGAGGCATCATTTCACCAAGGACTCCCATAATCTGAACAACCATCTTAACGGAGTGATCTCAATAGATTCAACGGAGTTTGAAAATGAAATTTGGATTTAATCTATTCTTTCCTCATCTTCTCGGACAATATTCGTCTCACATGGAGCTGAAAACACGGAGCTGAATCCCCATAATGGATTCAATATCCCCAGTATATTGAGGCAGTGTCTCGTCAAAACAGTAGGAGTGTCAAAACTGGTAATATAGACTCGTTATGCCGCATTATATTGATGGATATAAGTAGGTTGAGACCTCATATGTTGAACGTGTTGACAACAAATACTCGCACATAAGAGTCTCAGGTGCCACATGACTAGCCCTGCACCTGGTGAACTATATATTCATGGCACAACTATGGTGTTAAAGAGGTCTTCTATATTGTCGAAGAAAACTCTATGCATTGGCTTATCCTTACGTAGTCACAGAAGTAAAATGTTCTATTCAGCTTTTTGCTAAACGGGTTCCAAGACGGTGGCAGAGTTGTTGTCATCTCCTTCAGTGTCAAAAACTAAACCAATTTCATCAGCTTTTCGAGCAGCTGCATTGAAAAATATTGTTCCAATTTTTTCTAACTCATGATCGCTCACTGTCACTCATTGTCGCTCATGGTCACATTTATACAATATCGCCTTCGATTATTTATAGTTACTTCCAAGTGAGCTCCGTGCTGACAAATAAATTGATGATGAAAAGTGTTTCATGACGACGACATAAGATCTCAGATTCTCTTTGAAAGATAAGAATGAAGGGCTTCCTGGATTTCACTTCCTCTGGATTATTTTCCTGAACAATTACTCGAACTTTGACATTTTAATTGGGAGTTCCTAGGTATATCGTTGCTTCGTAATTATTTTTGTTGAGTGGTCGTAGTCAAATAGTAATCAATCAGTCATACATTTTTCCAGTGAATCATACAGAATCTTATAACGGTCAAATCGTTAATATGATTTCAGGTTGTCGGTTTAGCACGCCGGGTTGAAAAAATGGAAGAATTATCCAAGACTTTGTCTGACCAACCTGGGAAGCTTTATCCCCTCAAATGCGACATCATGAAAGAAGAGGACATCCTCAGAGCTTTTCGGTGGACAACGGATAATGTCGGACCTGTTCATATCCTCGTGAACAATGCTGGTGTTGTGAGTTCCACTAATTTAGTGGGTGAGTCTGGGACCCCATCTTTTTAAACTGATTTTTCCAAATGAGTTTATTATTGAAAATCAACTCAGAAGCAGATTCCAATTTCTGTACTCCTAACTTGACAGGCGGAATTTTATGAAAAAAGAATGAAGTGAAAGAAGTCAATTTTTGGAGGCATTTGTGAAGAGTAGAAGTTAGTAAGATTACTGTGTTTTTTTTGAACATTCGATTCGGTTTCATTTATATCTTGAATATGAAACTTATATTTCACGAGCCACACATCAAAATATATCAGTTAACTGAATTTTCAAGAGAACATGTATGATATATCAATTGATCTCTACCTAAAATAATTATAACCATATCGAATTCAAATTCCTTTATAATTCTGAGAAGTAATTTTTCAGTGATTGAGATTTTGTGAGAGGCTTTTTTAAAATTCATGGTGAAAATACTTTACAGAAAAACCACTTATCCATTCTTTCAGTAATAATTGCACCCCAATTGAAAAACTGTTGAATACTCTGATGTTGATGTCAGTAAGACAGAGAGTCAACTGTAATATGTATTTATACTCATCCAAATTGAACATGTTACCAGGAGGACTAATTTTATTTATAATTAAAAATCTGTTTCAAATCTGTTTTTCCGTTAATCACCTGGTATTTTTCATATCATTCGAAATGGAGGCGGTGGAGCCAAAAACGAAATTCTACAATTTTAGTTTTTCGCGAATACTCGAAAAAACAACCACTGATATTCTCGATCTGAAAAGAGATTATGGTAGTTCCCCCAAATAGGAATCTTTTGACCAATTCAACAGATCTTCTAGGTCTCACCTGAGTGGGATCAGCTGAAAAACGGCCTACAAATATACGATAGTATTGTTTGAGGAAAATATTATTCTATTTTGCATGAGCTGACGTGGCACTCATCTTCTGGAAACATATCAAACTGCGAGGAGCTCCCAAACTGTTAATTTGTCATTTTTTGCTGATAGTAACTACAATTTTTCACAATGGAATCTTGTATACATCCTGGACATTCATACGTACACTTACTGCTTCAACCCACTTGTTACTGATCGTAAATATTTGAAACAATAGAATACAATATTTTATGCAGTATAATCACTTTGAGTATCCTTTCTAACAAATTAAACTTCCGGGGTCATCATTATTGTTATGTTAACAACCCTCTCTCTTTTGGGGCAAAAAAAAGGATACATTTTCCAAACTATTTCCACTCAATTCACTTGACATCATTATGATGAAGTGCTTTGGCCACGACTACGGTTATATCAAAGATTCAAATTATGATTAACAAATTGATCAACAACAATGAAATTTTCTCAACCAGATGGAGCAACCGAAGAGTGGCGTCGGATATTCGATGTAAACGTGATGGGGCTTTGTATCTGCAATCGTGAAGCCATCAAGATCATGAGAAATCACAATATTGCTGGTCATATCATTCTCATTAACAGCATAGCCGGCCACTATGTTCCCAACATTCCTACAGCAACTTTAAATGTATATCCTGCTTCTAAATTTGCTGTTACGGCCCTCACGGAGACTTTGAGACAAGAATTGAGATTTAATAAGACAGCGATAAAAGTAACGGTAAGTATCATAAAGATGCCTAAATTAACAGTTTCATATTTATGTGAGTCATTTATTCCTATTGAAATGAATATTTTATTTACGGCTTTCGTTTTATGTCGTCCATGGATAATTTTTTAAAGCGACTTATATTTTTTTTCTCAAAAACCAAACTAGACTTGAAGAAAGCAGAAGAGATCAAACAGTTGTATTTTCATTTGCTTGATCGAAAAAAATCAAAAAACACATCAAATATGGCAGAAGTGTACTTTCTGTAATACTGTTGGCTGCGGTCCCCACTGAGACGCCACCGAACATAAATAATTCATCACCCGAAGACGATTGTAGATACTAACAATCGAAATGTCGTGAAGTAACGTAGTTTGAAATCACTCAACTTTTTAATTATTTTAATTTATTTTCATTTTATTTATTCAACTTTTTTTCACTCGTATTTTATTTCACTGTGAATTCTTTTCAGGTTTGTTTGCTTAATATATTTGCCATTTTTAGCTATTCTTTAAATTTTTTATTGTATTGATTATTTCAGGGATTTCAAATCATTTAATTTAATATTAGACAATATAACTGTACCATTTCATCCAAATCGGTATAAGGATGGTTATGCAATTTTATAAATACCGTTGTGTTTTAAATTTCAATACTCTCTATCTGAGGAACTCTGGATGTAAACCGACGTAACGACTCGGCATCTGAATTTTTGCTTTGGAGTTTCGAAGAAACACTCTCTATGATAGCGATAACTAAAAATTGAAAAATATATTACTAGTAAGAAATATGTTCAAAAAAAGATATAATTTTGGTAGATAGAATTGGAACTTCTTGAGTAAAATAATTCAACTATCACACTAGTACAAAAAGTGTTTCTCGACACCCGGTTTGTTAACCAAGTTAGCATTATCATGAGATGATAATTATATCCGTATTCTAACTTAGTTGGCGAAAGGCGCGTCGAGAAAAAGTGTTTTGTTTCAGTATGGAAAAAGTTCATTTTTTAAAAGAAGCGTTGATTCAGATGCTCTTAAAAGAAGAAAATAAACTTTAATTTAAATCGAATTTTTGATTTTTCATACGATATTTGACTATCTAAGTAAATAAGAATATAATACGTAACTTGATCTTGACATAAGTAATATCAAGAAAAAAATTTTGTTTTTTACAAAATTAGATTAGTCACTTTTGCGAAAAGCTTTTATATCATATATACTATATATGAAATTGTCCTTAATCAAAGTCTCAGTATATTATGTAGGGACTCTCATTGAAGAATAAAACATCATTCGTGTGTTGAATTTAACATCGTTTGAATGTCCGCCACAATTTCTCTGTATGGAACGCATTCAAAACTCTTGCGCATAAATAAGACTCAATTCGACCGATGACATGGGGATATATTGGCTTTGAGGAGCGTAGTAGTAAAAAGTCTAACGGGTTTAAATCGCACGATCTCTGTGGAACATTAACATCTCCTCCATGTCAGATAATCACGCCGTCAAATCGCTCGTGCAGAATATCCAATGTGGCATGAGCTGTGTGGCACGTAGTGCCGTCCTGTTGAAACCACATGTCGTTGGTGTCCAGGTCATCCAATTCAGGCCTGAAAAAGTTGGTAACCATCAACCTAGAGTGGTAGCCGTTGACAGTGATGGCCTGGCCAATGTGTTTTTCAAAGAAATATGGACCGATGACGCTGCGGGCCCAAAATCCACATCAAACAGTGACTTTTTCGGGATGCATTGGACGCTGTTGGACCTTATGTGGTATTGTCCCAAATTCGACAATTTTGTTTTTTTTTGCTCCAGAACTCATTCAGCGAACACACGTCATTGTCTATGTTCGTTCACCTTCAGTTCTTGAGTAAGTTGAATTTTGTACGATTGCAGGCCCAAGTCACGTCGCAAAATTCGCCAAATTGGGTCTGCGAAAGGCCGAGTTCTTGTGAGCGACACAAAATCGACTGCCTTGGATTGTCCTGCACACTCTCTTAGACAGCGGTGATGTTTTCGGTTGATCTCGCGCTTCGTCAACGTAGAGTTGTTGGTCGATCTTTCACCAAACCAGTGGATTGAAATTTATTCACCGAATTGCGAATAGCCCTCTCGGTAGAACGTTTATGGAGACCGTAAAATGAGACTGAATAAATGACCAACTGATTTGACAGATGTATCTTCAACAAGATGGCGTTAGTAATTGTCAATGTTAGGAAATCCCTGTGGGAAAACCCTTTGAATTGTATTATGTAATAATATTTTTTGGAATTGTAAATAAGTTTATTTCCAAAAATATCTATACTACAAATTTAGTACATATTTAAATTCACCTTACAGAGTATAAGTCCAGGGGCTGTTCGAACAGAAATTCTAGACGGTTTCCCAGTCGATGGAATGAAGGATGCTGTGAAAACCATGCCTACCCTGGAGTCAGAAGACATTTCTCAGGCTGTTTTGTATGTCTTATCTACTGGTCCAACAGTTCATGTGAGATGAGTTTATCTATTTAGTAGTTGATAATGAATCCTTGAATAATTACCTCAAATAATAACTTGAAATATAAATAATACTCTTAACGTATGAAGTGGTTGATAATTTACATCTTTTTTGTTTTCCAGGTTCAGGAACTGACCATTCGTCCTCTGGGAGAAATGGTTTGAATTTACACAACCAAAACGTTAAACCATCTGATGTTTTACTAATGGAGTGGTTTCAAACTTTCAAATGGAATGAAAGAATTCACGTAATAAATAATTTGCCGTATTGAATGTGTTCATTAATACTATTCACTATTCCATAACACCATCCCTCCAAGAAAATACCCATTGAACTCAACTTGCATGGAATAACTTAGATTTCTAGTTATAGCTACCTATCATTGAACTTAGTTTTCACAAGTTTGGTATACCATGGAGTGTATTTTTCTCTTCAATACACTATTTCGATAAACATTAGTATCGTTTTCATATTATAAACGTATTATCAATAGAAATGGATTAGTTATTATTGGTAACTAGGGATTCCCCCCGCGTGTCCAACAAACAGTGAATTTTGTCTATGACTATTAAAAAAGTGATATTAACGTTGAATGTTCAAAAAATTAGGTGAATGATCAAATTTCGCGGGCTACGTACATTCGACTAATCATTTGTTCATATGTTTACATTTTTAGCTATCCAGCATGTTTAATTTGTTGGTGAGATGCATAAAAGTTAGAAGTATTTTGCGTGTTCGACGATTTTCTGCTATCAAAACAAACAGTTTCGTGAAGCCTAAAGCGATGCCAATGACAGATTCTGGTCCGATGAAGCTGCTTACAGCACCCTCCTTTACAAGGCCAGTATGGCCAGAAATCCAAACCAGAGACAATCTGTTGAGTCTTTTTATCGAGGAGAGTCGTTTTTGGCAATTTGCTACTAATTTAGACGTTTCTCAGTAGGAGCCAAGAGCTTCCAACGCCGCTTGACTGTCCGACAATGTTTTTATTGACTTGTGTATGAGAATGGATAAAATATCAATAACGAAAATATTAACACAAATATCTTGACCTCTTTCGTCCCTGTTCGGATAATATCTGTCATAACCTATCAAACCGAACGTCGTCAATTTGTTTCTTTCATATTGTTTTTTCTTATTTTTTCGAATGTTTTGGTAGTTATTCAGCTATTCCGATCGAAGATAAATATTACAAATTCACAAGCATTCACAAGGAATTCAATGTTTACTATCTCTGAATAAATGGACAGCGTTGCCAACAGGTCAATATGAAATTATTTGAGAAATTAGCAGTTGATTGTATACATAATTTCAGTACAGCTTTCCCTGCAATTTCTGAGACTAGGTTTGCTGCATTATTTTTGCATATACCTGTTACATACACAATTTCAAATTCAAGAATTTTGGCTCGGATAATATCTGGTAGTATAATCAATTCACGGTAAATGCCAGAATTCAATCAAGGATTGGCAACTCTGCAATACATTCTTAAGACAGGAAGTATAGATTGACATTGACAGAAATTCTAATTGTTTCGCGCATGCGCACCAAAAATTTGTATCCCGAAAAATGCTCTTTTTCGTCTCTTGTTAGTTGGTGTACTCTTTGCCGTTGATTTTCTGCTCAACAACTTTTTCATCTGGTTATTGGTTATCTGAAGGTGTTATATAATCTTTTCATGGACTTCCTAGCTCCCCTCTGATTTTCTCCTGCGTTTTCTAGTTGGTCTTACTGGATCACAAGTTGAATAGTTGACTCATCAGAAGTTTCACTTCCTTCTCAGTATAAGCAATACAATGACAACGCACCACTCAACAAAATACAATCGCATTCTAGTTTCTCATTTTTTATCGTTTGCTCTTTATTACTATAGGTAAATGTACGGTTTTTCAGATAAATTTATCGAGTTGAAGATTTTCTTCTACCAAATTAAATTATTTATCAGTGAACCTCCTCAACATTTCAGCTGTGAATGGGAATTTCAAACATTCAAGTGTCGAGTTTCATGAGATAACACAACACGAAACGTGATTATTCCACACTTATATACAAAATATGGACTGAATTCGATATTCGCGTAGCGAAATTTTCCATTTCAAATAATGGTAGATATCTCAGGTTGGATGTCGTCGAACAAAAGTGCATTTTTATCAAAAATCGTTGCTCCAGTCCATTTCCCACACGAGTACTTTTATTGAGAAAATTGTCTAAGTAACTTGATTTTATTAAAAATATATGTCATTTCAAAGTTTTAGGGTGTGGATCATCGGGGGTAGTCCGTTCCTGACTTTGTAGCAAAACAACTGACTCCTGCATGAAAGCTCATCAAAGTAATTCATTTGTTTAGTAAATTACCAAACTTTGGTTGATTTTGAATATTCACTTGAAAAGTTATCGAAGAAAAAGCTTTTTCATTTTGTAACTTTGAGGGCCCGTAACTTGTTAACGAGGGATATAGGAGCGAAAGTTACATGAAGTACAGCTTGTCAAATATAGGAAGAGGTTTGAGAATTTCTGCTCTCTCTCTCTCTTTCGCTCTTACGGTGCTAGCGTGTTTTCATAGATATGCAAAATGACAATTCTATCCTGAATTATAAAACCAGCGGATAAGTATTTGACAGGAATTGAAGTTAATGATTTCAAATACCGGTGTTTTTTTAGGAGTGAAAATAATGTTTGTTTGCTTGTGATTAGTCTGACAATCAATTTCAAATTGTGAAAAGTACATTCATTATTGTACAAATATTGTACAAAATATTTTGATTTCCATTTATAAAATTCGTCACTGTCTTCACAAAATTCAAATTTTCAATTGAAATCGTCTTTATGAAGCTTTTGAAAAATTTTCATTTTAAACGGATGAAATTTCGTGATATTCGCGTTAGACTCAAACCATAATTTCGAATATCATCGTGAGGATCGTTCATCAATGTACAAAGTTGAATTGTAATCGGTACTAAGAGTTGATTCAGATTTCATGATGTAACCTACTTTTTCCAAGGATCGCGATATGTATTCCCAAAAACTTGTTATCGCCGCTGTACGTGACATCTCTAGTTTTCGATTTTCCATTTTCAGTGAACTTTTCACTTTCACTCCAAGAAGTATGTTCTCTACCTATAACTTTCAATGCTGAAACAACTGAAACAATGCTGAAACAAGTGTTCTTGCACTTTTCGGCCTCTCATACTTTGTTCACATCAACAATCTATAATCTACTAAAGCATTTCTTTTATGATTATTGTGAATTTATTACTAATTTGAGAATAAAGATTATTGTATTATGATTATTATTATCATTTTCAGCTTCACCCTGCGAAGAGCTATTCAGATGATTGTATGCAAATAAATAAAATTAATTACCGGTTGACTTTCGAGGGTAACTTTTTTATTGCCGTACAGTATTAATTCAAATTGACATATGTAAATTACTTGAAAATATCTTTCATACTGTTCATTATTTTTACAGGGTAATTGAAAAAGGAATATTTTCTGAACATTTGTCCCTTCCGTTGACATAAAGTCATAATGCTATAAAAGAAATGAGAGTAATGTTATCCAAAATGACACTATATCTTATAGGACAAGTATCTTGCCCCGATACGTCGAAGTACACCATCGAGAACAATAGTGTTGTATGTGAGTGTCTAGTGAGAATCTCACATTGCAGTTTCACGGAGTTGGATGGTTCCATAGGTCATAAAGTCCTCAAGGTGTGTAAAATAAAAATAAATGAAATGAGTCTGTAGTTTTCTTGCACATTACCAGCTTATATCTCTCATTGATTTTGTTATATGTCTCACCTCTCACCCAGCATACAATTTTTCAAAAGAATACTGTGATTTTCACATTCCAAAGTGCCATCAATGAAAATAACCGATTCCTGTTCAGTAACATGTGAAAAGATTGCTTCATTCGTTCACAAAGTTTTCCACATAAAGTAAAGGTCCCTCTCTCCTTCAAAATAAAAAAGGACAACTAAAGCAACTTCTTTCAAAATTTCTTCAATATTTTTTATTTCTAGAGGCGTTCATTAAAACACAAAACGTGTGGGTGAAATACATAATTTACCTCGAATATATTTGTTGAAATGAAATGTACAAACCACATGTCCAGATATGGTACTTCCAGAGAAGCAGGTGCCAACAAAATTCTGTAAGAAGAGGCGACAAGACATTTTATAAATGTGAGGCTGCAAAAAATAACAAAAATCAGGATGAAATTGGTAGATGCTGTATGAAGAATATTCTCCGTGGTTTGTAATCAAATATAGTTAGGTTACCAATTTGAAAAGCTAATTGAATATTGATTCTACTGATCCATCCGGTTTATAATTCCTGTGAAGAATTTATTGTGACATGTGATAAATTTTACTGGCAGTTAATATGATAATATGGTTGTGAGGAAATATACTTTTTGATTTATTAATTTATTAATATTTCGAAACGAGACAAAGATTCGTTAAAACTTCCATTCATAGGGAGTTGATTTTTCTGACTTTTCTTTCAGTAGTAGAAACTTGAAGGAGCTAAGGATTAACGGGGTCTTGCCTTTCAACGTGCGATTCTTCGGACGTCCTTAATAATAAAAAATATTGATACAAGGAGTGAACAAAATGAGATTTTTTTATCTGTATATTTATGTAAACATTTTCATTTCACTCTCATTTCAATTCTTCTCGCTCACTTGTCAATGTCCAGATAAAAATGTGAATAAATTCTCAAATTTATGTTATCGTACAGAGACGACGAGAATAAAGTGAAAAACTAAAAAAAAATATATGAAAAGGTGCAAAACGTAAAATACAAAAACTTTTTATCAAGTTCGAATGAGGTAGGTTTGACCATGTTTATCAAGTTGTTGTAAAGATGGTGGATAGTTGATAGTGACTTCGATTATCAACAGAATTATGATCCTCTCTTATCTGGAACGTTTTTTTTTTTTTTGAAAAGCAATTTTCAGACAATCAGACAGCGATCAGTAACCCATTTATTAGATTAAACTGCATCAGGGAAAGCAACCGTTTTTCGATTGGAATGTTTTTCAAAAACCCATTTTCAGTTCAATTTGGAACAGAAAATAAGTGGCTACTCACCTTTTTGAAGCAAAATTTCAATTATTTTTCTCGACCGTTCAGTTTATTTGTTCACATTCAAATGAATATTTTTCATTCAACAATATTCGTATTCTAAAAAGTCCACCTTCAGTGCTGTCATACACTTGTTGCCAAGGGTTTACCATTGTGTATTTTCGATATATCATCTGCATAAGAGATGAGTGAACTTTTGACACTTATATTTCCGTGATATTGTTTACAAAAACAAGGATAAATATAAGCCCTAAAATTGTGCTCTGCGGCACACATTTCCATATTTCACTCTAATGATTAGTTTCATTATGGCCTTTGACTTATCACTATAAGTAGGATTCTTATTGTCTGTCAAACAAGATTTGGGTGCATGTAGAAATATTTTTGCGGAGAAATATATTACAGAAATTCAATGAACATCACCGATTATACATTAAAAATACCACCAACCCATCCGGTTTTCCCAGTCTTTATTCCACCTGATTCCAACTTTCAACTCGAATATCTCATTTTCTAGAAGTGTATCGACAGTTCTGAGTAAACTAAACAGTTGAGAATATTAATTGAAATTTTGCTTCAAAAAGGTGAGTAGCCACAAATTTTCTGTTCCAC